>JAPMUY010002525.1:0-22317 GCA_026901105.3 Galaxias olidus | reverse complement strand
GTCAATTGCCTACATTCTTTCCCTGTTTTGCCTCTGTAAAGTAAACTTTAAGTGTCCTGGAGGACAATCAAACAGAATGAGTTACCATTGTTACAAGCATTTGCTTATCTATGCTTCACCCATTGGAACCTTCAATATTCCACATCTCAAACTCAGCACTATACGTCCTTAGTATCCCACATTCTCTGCCTCTTCTGATAACTTTCTTAGTAACTAAAGGTAATATTACTTGGTATAATTCCTGAAAGACCTTTAACATTGATTACACACAGGTACACACTTTTAGCACAATATACCTTACTGCTTTAAAAATGAAATGTTGATTGAATGTGGTTCATCATTGCATTGGATGTGGTTCATCATTGCATTGGATGTCAAAGACATTTCCCAAAAGACTTTGATTTTCGGTTATATGAGTGTTGTAAAGATAAATGACTATCCTTTATAGCACATGAGAAGTCAGATTGTACTCTTTAATTAACCTCTAAATGTGCGGCATGAAGGGCTCATTGTTTGAAGATAATTCAAGTACGCCGAGGATATTGATCTTCTTATTTTCTTCCTACTACGTGATTTTAATCTAAGTACATGCCTTCTTGTAGTTCCTAGTTATCCTTGTTATGTGACATTAACCCTTCTCGGACCAAGTGGCATATTATTTGTAAAGGTTATTCCCATGATAGCATAGTCAGTGTTGTATCAGTTCAACTTTAACCGCATGCTTTACTATAAAATATCCGTGTGTCGTTTTTTTTTCTAGAATGCATGTTGCAGGCAGGCAAATGCGCAAATCTGAAACATGGACTTTCCCATTTTTGTGAGTTTTTTTCTTTTAATTCATGGCAAATGTATCCATGATTCCATTCTGTCTTGTTTCGAAGAGAACTTAAGGAGTACTTTTTCAGCTGCTGACCTGATGCATACACTTTCAGTGCATATGACTTACTCCATTTTATGACAGTAATGGTTGCTCTTGTTTGACAGACATTTATGAAAGCAAGCAACTTGGTTTACTACTCTGTATATAGGCTGCAGTGGTTCCTTTATTGCCAAATCCAGATGGATAATTATTTTCTAAATGGATCAAAGGATGCAAGAAGGCCGTTATCTTTATTACCAAAAGTAAATTTTCTGCCTGAGCTTGAGGGCTGTTGCTTACATATCCCATTTCAGCTTACATGTCTGGTGTCTCAAGCTCATGGCAAAGGCATCATGGATTTCCAGTGTGCTACAACAAAAAACTATTTATTAACTGCCATTGTTTTTACTGTCCCTGTCAGAACTCCCCTGGGTAAATGGCCTATGAGCTCAACCAGTTAAGTGTGGGGAAATGATAAGCTGAGACCTGGCCCACTAATGATTTGTTTTAAGGAACATTTTATAACCTTAAAGTACAGCGCTCAAATAGATGTTCAGTGTGATAAAGCAGATCAGCAATAGTAATTACTAACACCTATTTAATTGTGTAAGGCAAATGTCAATCATAAAATGCTCTGCTCTGATGGTGGTTTTAAA
Organism: Galaxias olidus; assembly: GCA_026901105.3. Lineage (NCBI taxonomy): Eukaryota > Metazoa > Chordata > Actinopteri > Galaxiiformes > Galaxiidae > Galaxias > Galaxias olidus. The sequence goes on along the minus strand of JAPMUY010002525.1, from coordinate 20,802 downwards.
ACTATTAAAAAAGGATTTCTTGTGGACCTGTGCTTGCTTAAATAGAAATAATCATCATCCAATCCATAATTCATGACTTGGTAATGAAGATATACCATGATAAGACTTTATCTTTTGCTGTTAAAGTTGGCAATGCTCAAAACACAAACATAAACTGTTACATTGATAATTCATCCTTGAGCATGGTTCCTGGTGGAACTGTAATCCCACAGTTGACAGAGCAGACACCGTATCATATGTCTTTGATGTGTGAGTGCTTCTTGAGGGGCACACAAGTGACCCAATCCTCTTACAGCATCGTATTCGTAAATACAGTGTAGAAGGATTTGAAGGAGTGTGTGTGCTGAAACATTGCTCCATCAAAATCATTAGTTTGAAATGGGTGCGCAGTAAAGTACCCCTAGCTAAAGCAAAATGCCACAGCTTTAATCAGACAGTCTGCTTTGAAATAAACAAAAGTCCTTGAATTTTTTAACTTGTTCACTCTCAAAATCATCAACAGATTTTACTGTGACAACTGTGACATTTGAATGGTCTTTGACCTTAGACTATACCAGCGCTTGTATTTTGATAGCGACATGGTCAGTGACCTAAATGCACCATAGTAGAAGAAGCGAATAGAATACAAATTTATTGTCTAGACTCTAAAGTTACTTTACCTTTACCATAACTGATAAGGAAGTAGCACATTGATTCCATCTGTAAAATTAACTATTATTTAAATCCATGCTGCATGTAACATCATGTTAGCAGCGTGGGCCTGTTACATAAGAAACAGTTAACATAGATAAAAGTAATTATATATAAGTATAAGTGCAGCTTGCGGACTATTATTGTCCCAGAGTAGTTTCATCAGGAAGCAGGAAAGCTGCAGGTTCCTCAGCGAGGGATGAAATATGATTGCTGTCGGTATGAACAAAGAAGAAACATGTATTGACGGAGTTGAGGAAAGAAAGTATTTTATATGTTACCTTGGTAAAGAATTAAAAGTGTCTGAGCCAACACAGTATGCATATAAGTTCCCGATAGAATAAAATAGCAGTGTACTCCAGTTTTACAAATGGCATTGGAATTGGATCAATAACATGAATTATTCCGTCTGAGAATTCAACTTTAACTTGTGTAATGCAACTGAGATTGAATATCTAAAGATGTAGATCACCATGCAAGATCAGTTTGAGTCACCAAGTCACATTAGAAAGTCTCTGTAAGAACGGACAGCATTGTCCCATCGTCAATGTTGATATGGAATGAGAAAGAGAGTATGAGGAATGGGGGTAGGGAGTTGTAGCAGCTTAGTCATTTGAAGTTGGAACTCATAAATAATTAGTATGGGACGCACGTGGTTTTAGTGTTTCTTTTTTTTTGTGGAAGTCTCTGAAGTGCTTGCCCTAAATGGAAAAATGTTGGCATAAGGATTTTGTGTCTTTTTAAAATACTCTTGATAATGTGTTCAAATGTACAGAATGCATTATGGTACCGACATCAAATGTAAGACCTTCCTAACCTTTATGATTTGATCATTTTTTGACAAAGCAGTACCCAATTATTGTGCATGGGATGACAAGATTTGGAAAAGGATCACCCATTTGTGAACTTCTGACATGAAAGTAATAATGTTCTCTGTATCTGATAAATTCACTGAGTCAACAAAACTCTGAACTCCTTTATCATACACTCTCTTCCAACTGCATGATATATTATACATATCAGTATAATTTGCTTGTAAAAGCGAACAGAAGTTTCAGCTTAACCATGTAAACACTATTATATTCAACATTAATACTATGTAACACTGTGAAATTCACACCAGCAATATTTGTCAGGGGGGCTTAGCCTCCACAGGCTTTTCTCAAAACATAAAAAAGCCATACATAAAACATCTATCTGACCTAACCTCATACTTCTGAATTAAACACTACATGATCTTCCATCTCAATTAAACATTACCTTCAGATGGCAAAACAAAGAACACAAATACACTGATCAGCTTCAACATAAAAAAAACTGACAGGCGAAGTGAATGATTGATGATCTTGTTGCAATGGCACCTGTCAAGTGGTGTGATATGTTAGGCAGCAAGACTACGGTCACACCGCAGAACTTAATGCTCAATTCGGATTTATGCTCAGCGCCGATATTTTTGTTTGGCTGTTAATGTTATTAATTTTTAATGTGGCCAATATCAGATTCCAGTGTGAACTGGTCATGGTCCTGAAACGACCCTCATGCGCAAAAAAACAATAACAAACATGTCATGCGCAAAACGCTAGATCTAGAGATCTAAAAGCCGCATGGATTTCGAATGGACTGTTCAGACTGAGGTCGCTTTGCAAAAAACAGACCTGTATCCGATTTAGTACCACATACGAAAGTGCCCAAATCCGAATGGAAAAGATCGAATTCCATGTGATTTGTGCTGTTCACACTTATGAAAAAAACAGACCTGAGTCATATATGAGCAAAAAAAATCGGATCTGGGAGTCTTTTGCTTGCGGTGTGACCGTAGCCCAAGTGAACAGTCAGTTCCTGAAGTTGATATGTTGGAAGTGTAAGGATCAGAGCGACTTTGACAAGGTCCAAATTGTGATGGCTGGACAACTGGGTCAGAGCATCTCCAAAATGGCAAGTCTGGTGGGGTGTTCCCGGTATGCAGTGGTTAGTGCCTACCAAAAGTGGTCCAAGGCAAAAGAACTGGTAAACCGGCAGCAGGGTCATGAGCACCCATTGAAACACATGGGAACGAAGGCTAGCCTGTCTGGTTCGATCCCACAGAAAGGCTAATGTTGCACAAATTGCTGAAAAAGTTAATGCTGGCTATGATAGAAGTGTCAGAACACACATTGCATCACAGCTTTCTATGTATGGGGCAGCATAGCTGCAGACTAGTCATAGTTCCCATGCTGACCCTGTCCACAACCTGTCCACCTACAGTGGGTAAGAGAGCATAATACCTGGACCATGGAGCAATGGAAGAAGGTTGTCTGGTCTGATGAATTACGTTTTCTTTTACATGATGTTGATGGCCGGGTGCATGCGTGTCATGTTACCTGTGGAAGAGATGGCACCAGGATGCACTATTGGAAGAACGCTAGCCAGTGTGATTGTCTGGGCAATGTTCTACTTTTAAACCTTGGGTCCTGGCATTTGTGTGGATGTTGCTTTGACACGAACCACATATCTAAACGTTGTTGCAGACCAAGTACACCTCTTCATGGGAACACTTCTCCCTGATGGCAATGGCCTCTTTTAGCAATGTAATGCGCCCTGCCACGCTGCAAGAATAGTTTGAAGAACATGACAAAGAGTTCAAGATGTTGACTTGGTCCCCAAAATCCTCAGATCTCAATCCGATTGAGCATTTGTGGGATGTGCTGGAACAAGGTATAGGTGCAAAAGCCACAGGACAGGGGGACCGACGCAATTCTAGGCATGTGGTTTTAATGCTGTGTCTCATTGGAATATACTGCAGTGCTGTATACCCACACACTTAATAATTGAAATCTTCATTTAAAAATACCCTATCAGGATATTTTCAGAATGATAGCTATACCGTTGTACTTTGTAGGACTTTGCAACAACATGCTCCACTAATTCACACACATTTTGTGTTGAGTTGTTATAATGAGTTAAAGGCCCATAATGTAGACAATCATACATTTTTGTGTTTTTTCATCATTTTTCATCTATGAAGCACATTAAAAAATATTTGAACCAAAAAATAATTTATTATATTTAAAAATTATTATTCTAAGGTGCCTTTTTCTTCCCTTCCAACTCGCATGCCGTTTTCAGTGCTGAACGTGAGTAAACTTTACGCCCATTGCTCATTAACATTCATCAGCTGAGTTATGTTATTGGCTATGGATAGTAACATTCCGCTGTTGTCATGGCTGTGGCCGATGCTAGCTGAGTCCAGGGTTACGGTCAAATTCTCTATTTTGTTTAGGAAGGTTCCTAACTGGGTGAAATGACCCGGAAGTATCTAAGTGTGGCAGCCATGATAAGTACTGGTCGAATTCTCTTAAGTGCTAAGGAAAGGAAAGGAAAGGAAAGGAAAATGCTTCCTAACTTGTGTACTTTAGCATAGGATACACTGGACCATCCTTTACGAAAGGAAAGAAGCAAATGCCGCCCCACAATTCCTTGGGGCAGCAATATTTAAAGCGACACCATTCAGCCGTTGATCGACATGACCGACAAGGGATGCAGATCATATAGCCTAGTTGTTTATTAAACATTTTAAACAAACTTAAGAATCATATGTAACTATATGTAACTATAGTAGCAGATTTGTATGCCTAACATAAATGCATAACTTGTATACATTTGGCGATTAGGCTTCATACAATCATATTAATTGGGATCCATGCATGGTGATGATGAGGACGTGAGCAACCATTCTCAATGTGACATATTTTGTATCACTTTTGTGACAGGTAGACTATATTCCCTTTTTTCATTTAAATTGCAACCTTGGTAATAAAGTAGGCTTGTGTATTTCTCTGGCTTGCCCGCATGTTTATATAGGCTATGAAACAACACGGCGACAACGCACCGGCGAAGTAGTTAAGATGCGCTTTCTTTAGGCTACAATAATCTACGGAACATTGTAGTTTTTACACGAATGACCCACGAAAACCACCGTTGCATGATCACGTAGCCTAGTGTAAGTGCAGTAGGATTCCTTTATCAATGTCATTGTCTTTTCCCAAGTCCTTATGAATTCTCCTTCAAATCTTTCCTTAACCCCATGACTTTTTCCCTCAGGGTTAAGGAAAAGTACATAGTGAAAGTCATTAGGACGTACTTTATTGAGGAATTCGACCGTAGCCCATGATTGGCCAATTAGATTGACTTGGATTTTCTACATCACAAATCAGTGAAATTCAGAACAGCTTGTAAAAATGGTTAGATGTGTTGTCAGAGGTAAAACAGAGAAAATGCACAAGGCACAGAGTTAACTTTTTCATGTTGTTGTTACAATCCCTGTGATAAAACAATGCTAGACAAAGAAATAGTCCAAACAGTCCAAACATTTGGGGCCCTTAAAGCTTCTTCATTCATCCGAGTGCTTTTTAAATTAACACACAATGTACAAATTTGTAGGATTTTGCACAAAAAGATGAAATAGCCAGCAACAAAAAGTAAGGCTACTTTTACTGAAAAAAAAACCATTTATTTTGATAGCTGTTGTAGTGGTTTGGGATGTTTTTGTTTATTGTTTTGTTGTGAGAGTGTGGAAAAAAACTAAAATGCACAAAGTGGCCAACATGAAATCATGAATAACTTAAGGGATAGTTAAGCTTTTTTGGGAATTAGATAAAGTATATGTTCCTACTTACCCCTAGTCAAAACATGCATCACATCACATGCTACTACAACATTTTAAAGTGACAGTTCAGGAGTTTGTTTGTGTTGTACCTTATCTCAGTATTAAGATTTCTTAAAGCAACTATAGGCAACGTTTCTATATTAACGTATTAGCAATAAATTTCTTCTGATAACACATTGTCATGTCTATGGGAGAATGAAAATAATTGCGGATCAGATCAGTCCTCTACAAGTCTCAATATTTAACACAAATTTTGTCTGCCACCAGGTACGATCTCCCACGAAACTGTGACAAATTACTTTATGGCACAAGGAAGTGCGTCACTAAATCAGGAAGAGATGCCCATACTTGGAGTATAATTGTTGATTGTGCTAGCGTTATACAGTGAACACGAGCAGGGCTGCCCATAAGGGGGGATAGAGGGGAAAGCTTTCTTGGGCCCAGCTGCTAGAGGGGCCCATGGAGGGCAGCAATAAATAATCATGTTCATCCTAAACATAGGCTATGATAACTAAATATGGACCAAAATATTAATCACTTATGAAAACAACAAAATACATTTTTTATTTATTGTCGCATCGGTAAAATGTAGCTGTTTCATAATGAAATGTCCCTCGCCTGTAAATGGTATGAGTAATTTTGTTGTAACCAAACAAAAATAAATTACCTGAGACGTTTTCTACTCTAAACTGTAAGATAGCTTTGGAGTGAATTTCTTTGCTATGCCTGGTCCTGTACATAAATCGGGATGCTAGAAAAGAAAGGAGAAGAAAAAGTAATAATAATGTAAAGTAAAGCCTTTTTCAGTCAGCTCAAAAAGCTACTCACAGCCTGGCTGAAGTCAAGAGGCCAACGATAGCCAGGTTAACCTTACAGCTAACGTTATTTAAGCCAAAAGGTAGCCTAACGTCAGTGAAGTCCAGAGATCCTTCAGTAAACTGAAAATAATAACGAATTGTTTGCGCTCCACAATGAGCCAGGAGAGGCTTCATAACCTGGCAAAACATGCTGCTGAGTGTGCACTGGCTGAACAGATGGACTTGAAAGTCATTATAATTTATAAAGGACTTTGCATCCGGAAAGACAAGGAAGATGGCCACACATTATTAATAAGAGGCAAAGATGAACCCATAAAGTCAGAAATTGCATTTTCTAAAAAGAAATGTGTGGTGTAAGTGTATCAGATCTTTTGTCAGCAATGTTTTAAAACTGTTTTGTTGCATCGCGAATCATTTATAATTTAGTGTGTCAAAGAGTTATTTTATGGTGTGTGTCTGTGTACCTGTGCCTATGTAGCCCCTGTCACTGAGTAAGTCTCTCAGTTTACATGTATGTGTTTAGTAGGAGAGAGAGAGCATGCATGCGTTGACATGAACAGATTTGGGGAGGGCCCATTCACCATTCTTTTCAGGGGCCCATTCATTTCTGTGGGCAGGCCTGAGCGCGAGCATCCTGCACATCTCTGTTACGACATAGGGAAAATAATCACACCAAGCAAAAGGTAAGGCTGCCAAAATCACCTGCTACATATAAACTGCTCTAGTAACTTGAAGATTTCCTTGTCAATATATAACTTAAATTCACTTGGCCTGCCAAAGGTTTAGCAATTTAGCTACATGCTAACAGTTTGACTAGATAACATTTTGTTTGACATAGCGTTGAGCATCGAGTCAGAGAACATCTTCGGAGGACCTGCAGTACAGTGGCTACACTACATTTTGTTAGGAAAAATTAAATCCTTTAAATTAGGTCTGGTGACTGATTTGATTCACAACCAAAATTGCATTAAGCTCCGTTCTGATGTTCTGAGAGTGTGGACTGTGGAGTGTAGAACATGCTTGGGTAGTGTAATTGATCATTTCAATCTATGACAGAAAATAACCAATTAATGAGAGGGAGAAACCATGAAAAGATCAAGTACAATTTTATTGATGACTACAGAGTCTGAGTTATAGTCTGTATACAGAGAAATGACTACAGCGAGTTCACTTTAACGAAATAGCAAGTTCTGATTAGTTGACAAGGTTCTAACGAGTATATAGGTCTAAGATAAACAATCATTCCATTGGACATGGTGGACCACATGTTCATAATCAGCAAAGGTAGGACACGTAAACAGGAAACTTAGACATAACTTTATGTTACGAATAAGACACAAATTTCTAGCCTTCCGTGTCCCCAAAAAGCACATACTGTCTCTTTGGTGACCTGGCCTTCACTCTGACCCTCCCCTCCCACCTGAACCACATCCCAGGCTGGAACATCCGCTAGGATGCCCAAATTTGGCCACAACAGTAGGCAACTTCCTACAGATTTCCCCCCCACAAGACGTTTCGCTCTCTCCTGGAGACTCAGGGATGCTGTTTACAGCTTCTGTGTTTTTTTTCTGTAGAGAAAGCCTATATGCTGCAAATGTGGACATATATGATCAGGATTATTCAATAATTGATTAGAGTAATAGCAACTGTATATTAAAGTGTTGCAAAGTGTAACCAAACCAAACGGTGCAACGCCATAACACACCATACCACACCAAAAACCAGACAATTATCATCATACAGATTGCTGAAGAATATTAGCGAAAGAGACACTGAACATTATACCTTTATAAAGTCAAGAAATTGTCAATCATGGCTACAGAAGCGCTATGTGTGATGCTGGCATCTTGTGTTCCGAAAAGACAAAACGATTGTGGACCCGTTCCTAGGTGTCACGAAGAGGACAGTATGGGCCGTCTGTCCATCAAAGAGAACTTGAGGACATGAATGTGTGAAGAACATTACATAAATGAAGCTAACTACCAGGTTCTGACAACAACAACATCAGCAGAACTCTTTCTCTTCGCAATGATTACACATGTGCGCCAAAGAGCACTCGGTCATCCTATTGGTCAATGTCAAGGAACACATTGTAGGAGTTGTCAAATTTGGCAGGAAAATAAAATCAATTCTGGCATGCTAGACTTTTTGTCGGGGTGTCGTGGGGGGGTCCAAGACTCCACATCACAGCCTGCTGGTTATGTCACACCACACGCCTGTTTGTCATTCGACAACGATTCCAGCCCGATGCTGGAAATTTGTCAACATCAACAAAATCTCGTCAAAATGTGTCTGACTTAGTGTAGTCTGACCCCGCCATAATGGCCGGCAGGCAATCAATGTATTTCCTCAGTAATCAATATTTCACAAATATGATCGATCACAATGTTGTGAATCGCATAACCTTTTTTTAACCTTTTTTTATTCTATAATGAATGTACTACTTGTTTATTTCTGTATTTTTTTTAGAACAGATCCCCCCAAATGAATGCGCTTGTGGTACATCCTCCAGTGGTATGGAGGTGTCTGAAATGTTCAGCGGTCAGATGTGCAGTAATCTAAATTTTTTTGCACGCTGTACATTCTAATACAATTCCAATAATCACCTCACAATAGACTGCATGTAGTTTCTGGTTTTGGGAACCCCCACCGTTTGCTTAGTGTAATGACTTTACCTGGTTTAACCTAACCGTCGCAAAGAAGACATGCAGAATGCTCGTGGTCACTGCATGTCGCTTGCACGATCAACAACTATACTCCAAGTATGATGTTCTCTTCCTGATTTAGTAATGCACCTCCTTGTATTGATAATCAGTTACTACAAAAACGTTGCATCTAGCCGCTTTAAAATAAATCTGGATATGGATGGATCAATTATATCACTTGCCGACCAGAAATAGCGCATTAAAGGCGTATGAACTGATCACTATGTGATGTGTGTGTAAGCAAGTCAATATGTTGAGTGAGCAAGTCTGGCGCAAATTGGCTGCCGTGGTATCACTCAGACTGAGTGTTGTGTTTGATAGGTGTCGGTCCATTAGTTGTTCGTTCTGTGTAATTAATTGGCGACCAATTTTTGTGAAGCGCTTTAAGTCTCGAGAAAAAGCGCTAAAAACTAAATAAAATGAATTATTATTATTATTACTACTACTGAGAAACTTAAATGTCTTTGATCGTCCGACAGTGTACTAGTTGACTGACTTTTTACTGGGGCTTTTCTAACCTCACAGTTTACTATATCAACAACATCCCCAAGACTTGGTGAGTTTAAACACATTATAATTGAACAGCTCATTTTCCTAAGCATTAATTGATTTAAAATTCTGTTTCAGAATAATTTTTTAATAAAGCAAATTACTATTAATTCTGCCTATATTTTTTATTTAATATTTCGACATTTATTTGCAAAAGAAAAGAAATACCTTCTTATTTGTTTTATGAATGAAAGTTTTTGGTCTAGAGTAAATGATGACTTTATTTCGCTAGCACCTAGTAATAGAAGAGAAACAGGGTTGAGCAATTATTAACTGATAAAATATGTGAATTGATGATAAATAATCATGAACTCAGTCAAAAATATCAGAATTGCCATTTCCACCACTTTGTGTGAAATTATGTCTCATACAGGAAGTACTTACAGTAGCTTTTAATGCTTTCCCTCCCTTTCCTTTTGGCTGTTACACATTGGGAAATGTAAAATTTGTTTCTAATAATTTGTCTTTTGCTGTTAGAATGATGCTCCACATTGAAAGAATGGTTGAACTAAAATGTAAAGCTGTCACCATGCTTAACCACTTAACGCAGTACAAGGCAAAGTACTGTAGTTGATCTACTCCTGCTTCTACGACATATGTATGGGAGTTTAGAAAATGTCGATAGTGTTTGAACACAATCTGTGAGTGGGAACCCTTGAAATCGACCTTTGAATTAATTCACCTAGTGTCAGCCCATCCAGCTGAATCTAGCTGCTCATCCGGAAGAATGACACGTCAATGCTTTTTTTCTTAGACCTTCTCTCTTTTTCCATCTCCTCTGCCCCTTATGTCCTGAGTTGCTTCTTCTCTTTTCCCATTTGTCACGGTTAATCCAAGTTTAGTCTGACATGGCCCTGCTGCCAACTCTGAGAATCCCTCCATACAGCCAGGTTGTCATAGTCTCTGTGTCTTGGTGCTGATGATACAGCAGACTCTGTTGGCTCCGATGCCTCTGGGCTGGCACATATTGAGTCTATGAGGGTTAGGCAGGCTCTGCTTTTCCTCAGCTCCAAGTTTGGTAATGAGAATGAAATGAGGTGTGAATGCATCTGGAACCATTGCTTATTCAGAGCCCCAACACATTTGATCCTGCCCCTCACAGACTCCAGAATCCAAACCAGCCTGTGTAAAAAGAGACAGCTATAATATTCCTGTGTATCTTACTATACTCATTATTGTACACCAAATTTTCTGCACAGTATATCTTATCTCGTCTGTTTTATTATTATTATTATTGAGTAGTGTGTGCAATGTGTGTGCAGTGTTTGTGCCCTCATAATAGTTAACCTCTACTGTTGTGACAAAGAAAATTTGAATTGGACTGGTTGCAACAAAGCTATTAGTGAAATTAAATCTCTGTGCCAACCCCATGGAAATTCTCTCAGAACTGCACAATACCAACCATCACAAAGGTTTATTTTGCATCATGGGCTCATGTTATTTAAAATTCTATGCAATTTGTATTCTCATTAAAGAAGGAGCGAGTGAGTGGAACAGTGTCCAATTAGCCCTATGGCAGTCTCAAGACAAAGTGATTCTTCAAGTTTTGCTACTTCTGCACGGATGACACATCCACACAGAAAATGTTTTGGGTTTTCTCCTATCCTGTTTTCCGCTGCAGCCCATTAGCAGCTCTTTCCCGTTGACCTGCTCTGAACTGGGACATTGGTGGTTTCCCACTGGGGGCAAAGCTTCTACATTGCCATGTAGTACAAGCTGCTGGTCTGTGTGCATGGACCATGCCCAATAGCAGATGCGATTGAAATTATGAGATATGAAGTTATCAGAATATACAATAAAGATCTCACAAACTAGTTTGATGCGTGTAAGCAACTAAGGCTGTTAGATTATGAATCTTGAGATAACTTAATAATAGACTAAAATAAATCATCAAAAGGAAGAAGAAAGAAGCACCTAAGGAAAAATAATATATAAACCTCTTGCCACCTTTTTTCTTCATACCAGTCTAATAAGGTTATCAGATCTGCTGTGTATGAAGTAAATTGGAAAGGAACAAGCTGTCTGTCGATTTTGCAACACACACTGACACATCTTACTATTCACACTTAGCCAATCATGGTAGTGTCTGGTCACGTTAAAGCTATAATCTCTATTTAAGCAATAATCATTATCATCATTCTAAGGTGGTCTTCCACTGAGACTTGAGACTAGGCGGAGTGGCTGGAACAAATTTATAAGGGCTTACTCTTTGATCCCTTAAACCATCATGGAATGGAAATGCCTGCCCAAAATTATTATTTTCCACAGAGTCTTGCCGAATGCAGTACTTACACTTTGATCTTTTCTTTGAAATGTTCACAGCATTTTACTATCTAGCAAAGCAAGCCTTTCCCCATCCTGTCTTTGAGTAATGCAACGTATGAGACTTTATTTGGAAGGAGCCCTGTTCCTGTTATTGTATAGCCCTTGTTCAGCATGTAGGCAAACACAATTCATCACAGCATATACCATAAAGAACAGACTTCAATTGAGCCCCAAGTCGATTTAAAACATACCAGAAGGTTCACAGTGGTCTTTTCAACTAGCCTCTAAACGTTTACTCTGCTTCTATAGACAATCTTCAAGATGTTGTCTTTATATCCAGAAAACCAGCCTGGCTCTTTAAACTACTCAGAGACCACGTTCCATTAACAGAAGAGGAACAGACAACAATTGTTGTGGAGCCTAAAATAATCTCCTTTAGTTAGGTTTACCTCTTCAAGCTATGCAAAGTAAGGTTACTATGGAATGCTGGTGGCTAAGGTGGTGGGCAAATATTTGTGACCTTGCTTAGGGTATAATTGGAAGTTATACAGCATGTTTGGCGGCTAGGATTGGACATAGCAATGATGATAGGATTCCAGCACTATTAATACCTCAAAGTTTCACTAGAGTAATTAAAAGAGCTGTCAATATAAAGGTCTTCAATTTTAAGTGTAAATGCATATTCCACTTTTAGCCAGATGAATCTTGAAATTCTTTAGTTCTTTTTACTTTAACTCATGGGAATGCTTGGGTGTGTTTTTGTATCGGTGTGTGTATGTTTGTGTCTGTGTGTGAGTGTGTCTTTGCATCGGTGCAGAGTGCTAACTCTCTAGAGTACCCTGTGCTCGCAGGCTAGAAATAAATAAACCTCATCTTTACACTTGACTTGACATAGCTAGTGGGCAAGGACAGTTGTACATTTAGTTTGCTTGACTGGTGCTTGAATAGTAAACTAAAAATAACTGAACTAAACAAATGACTGGTTTCATATACCTGAAAACAGCTGAAAGCCTTAGTGCAAATAGCTATGGGATTGTTTGCATTTTTAATCTCAAGGTCCATTTGTTCAAAAGCAGATGTAATTAAAAGACTATTTTATTATTGTTGCTTTTCCTCCTTTTCGTCTCTCTGCTTCACACCATCAACTTTTACCTTCACTCTCTGACATTTAGGCTTGGTAATCTGAAACATTTCAATCATTTTCTCAGCTGCTGCAGCACATTATGTTCCCCACAACATGAATGAATTCCTATGTGAGATGAATGGAAGGTTATTCTCATTACATTGTTTTAATGCTTTGTAGGTGCCACCAGGAAATCAGCATCTAGCTTGTGTGGATGAAATAAAACGTATTTAATGACAGGCTGGGGATTGCCGTGAGACAATAAAATAATTGCAATTATATTGGCCATATTTGGTAATTTCACACAGAACCGTCTAGACTATTTTTACAACATTTACAAGAACCTAAAAATGTATATCTAATTTTGATGTTCCCATTCTCAAAACTTTGCCAGAAACCCTTTTCACACAGGAAAGCAGGTAATGAAGTTGTACAACAATATATTATGCTGATGCTTCCAACCCCATTTTACATGGGAAAATGCTTGCTTGCAGTCATTCACACAAAAACTAGGTTCTGCTTTTGTCAAAGAAAGGGTAGGCACTGTAGCAGGTAACAGAATTCCTGATTGTTAAATAACATTCACAGCTATGATTTTAAAACAAAACATTGCAATCGCATGTCTGCTTTGTCACCAAATCCTTTCTCACAGCTAAAAACAGGTTGAATGAGTTTTATGGATGAGCCTATTGTAACTCTCCTTTTATCTCCATTATGGAGATGTTTGTGACAAATATTATAGGAATTTGTAATTTTGTCCATACAATATTGCTTAAATACAATATAAATGGTAAAAAATTTGGAAAATTCTTTAGAAATCTCCCAAAACCAGTTTATTGGGGTAAAAACTATTACTGTCCCAACAGTGGGGCGTTCATCTTTGTACCTTTATTACTCAAGATAGCTTAGTAGGGGCTCATTTGTTCTTGGCCCCTGCCTGAATGAGTTTTATGGATGAGCCTATTGTAACTCTCCTTTTATCTCCGAGATACACGAGATCGGGCATGTAGGCTATCTCCAACTCCCTGAACGCAAATGCAGCACTGATAGCAGTGTTTCCGACGGCAGGTGTCGACTTGTCTGACATTTACTTATCTTTGTTTGTTAATAAATCCAGCAAGTGCAGAATGAAATCAAAAGGAGGATGAGAAAAGCTTAGGGAGGTTTTAAATACTGGACACTGGTTTGACTTCAGGTAATACACAACACAACGTAGGACAAAATACATTTTTCAAAAAGCAAGGGTGTCAAAGATGAATGGTTTTAACATTTACAATATTATTGCTTTTAGCAATTTGTTGACACATACCTTTCTTTTATCTCTTGTTTTAGACAAGTGTGGTTTTCCCTTCCCATCTGTTTCCAATCTATTGCTTTGTGCCTTTGTGCTCAAATCTGATGAAAAGTTACCATATGGGCTCAGTTTTTCTTCTGCCATTGTTTTCCCCCCGTTTAATTTTTAATTGGCTTCTGTTTATTTTGCCTTGCTGTCAAATAATTACCAAGGGCACTCTATAAACATCCTCTCTGTCTGGATTTATATTCTTAATTAGCAGATTCTTATGCATTTGCCCAGTCTCCTCGTACAGATACACAGCCAGAGTGATTTGCCACTTCTGTCCAAGGTAAGCAGCAGTAGGTTGTCAGATAATCCGAGCCAGTACTATTTGCACTCGCTATCACTTTAGTCAATAGTAATAAAATAATTAAAATGATCAGATATACTGAATCCTCTGAGTCCTCAAGCTTAAACAGAGATATACATTAAATATACTGTATATCTATAAATGTTTTTATTTAAACATAGCGTCACCAGAAAATGTCCTGTTTTCCATGAAAACTCACACTTTTATTAATCAAATGAGTTGCAACATTAATAGAAAATATAGTCAAGATATTGACAAGGATAGAAATAATACTTTTTTCTTGAAATTATAATTTTCCTTGTCAAATAATCCTTAATTTGCAGTAATTACAGCCTTGGCATTCTCGCTGTCAATTTGTTGAGGTAATCGGATGAAATTTCACCCCATGCTTCCTGGAGCACCTTCCAAAAGTTGGATTGGCTTGATGGGCACTTCTTACCTACCATAGGTCAAGCTGCTCCCACAACGAGCTTTTGGTATCACAAAATAGACCAAGTTCAAATGTTTTTAGAAGTAAAATAAAGAAAGTACTCTGCCTATTCAATAACTCAATAGAAATGATAAAATCTGAAATCTAGAATCATCTTAAAAGGGCCATTCAAAGAAAGTTGTATTTGGCCTAAGAACCGTGAAAAATGTTGCACATAGTTTAATCACAAGAAAAACCGAAAGTCCTAATTGACAATGCAACAGCTTTCTCAATGGTTATTTTTTCCCTCAAGGAACTGAGTTTCATGGAACCACATGCTAACATTAGGCCTCAATGTAGTATATCTTCTACCTACAGTGACTGCTGCAGGTGGACCACCATTAGTCATCATTCTAGTGTAGGAGCTCCTGTCTGCTTCAACCTCGTAATTGCAAAAAACAAGATGGATGGGTCATAGTGTTAGAACCTATTGGAATCTGGAGGCTGTTACACAGTGTTTCAAGTATGATCATGACTTTAATTTATTTCCAGTTTGATCTCACAATTATACCATACATTTTTAAATATGAAAATAAACATTCATCGCTTCAAGTACATCTAAAACACAGTTTAGCTATGTGACTGTTTCAGTCAGGTATTTAATGAAGGACAAATTCAGTTTAATTAAATGATTTCGGCCTTTGGAGATTTTGAGATTATGGATTCGCATGAACTAAATAGTTTTTTTCTCAGTACCGGTTAAACTTGTCATGCCCCACAACATTTAATATAGTGCATGGTCTGTTCACTCCATCGATAAAAAGGTTGCTTGAACACCCTGTACCAGTTGAAAGAGTGGTGAAAATCAGGTTTATATTGGCCTTCATTTACCTTCGTGTTCTTCATAAACGTCAGATTACAAGTATATTGATTTAAGAAATACATGGTAGAGCAGCTCCATTGTGGAACATAAACTATATCGGTTTGGCCTAAGGTGACTTAGATAAGGTAAATTAGACAATTTCTTTCTTTCTTTGAATCAGCATATTTCTGTCGCTTGCAGCAATCTGTGCTTTTAACAGAGTGACCATCAATTTGATCTTACTATTTAATTTAGGCAATGCACAATTTACAAGGCTGAGTAACAATGGCATATTATAGTAAATGTTCTTTGTAAGGAATCTGAGAAACAGCAGTAATTTTAGATGAGGAGGCAGAGTAGGGGACAAATTGTACAGTTGAACAAGCAAATTGGTCCCCTTGTTACCAGCAAACTGAGCACCGATTCACTTGCATAATTAAAGAAACACGGATGTGGATGTGGATGTTAAGTATTGCCATGCTTGTTTAGCATGCAAACAATGCCCTCCTTCCCCGCTGCCATCAATCAACAAAGCATTTTAAATTCCAGTAATCAGAGACAAGTGGATGTCAAAAATGAAACTATACTTGTCTGCTGATGTGATTGCTTTGTAAATTAGATACAATTAAAGTCTAATCAGACTTACTGCAAAATGTTATACAACATCAGACTGCAATGTATTCAATAGAATGACACATTTTGAAAGTATAAGAATTGTGTTAAAGCCACACCAGCCCCTTTCCTGGTCAAAAATGTAAACTTGCAGTCTTTGGAATTATTTAACAGTAGCTCTAATGTGTCAACACAACAAACCCCAAACTAAATTAGCTATCTAAGCCTCTGTGCACACATCAACACTAGCTATAGTGACAGAATATAGCTAGTCACTTTTACAAACCCTACAATATATGCGGATAGTGTGTTGTAGCAACCCACGCAACAGACTAAGGGAATATAAGGCAGCCTGGAGATAAACATTATTATTATTCTTGGAAGTTTGCCATGTAGGTTCTATGCAGTAGATAATCTGCAGAACATTATGGAATATAATGCTGTAGAACATCACAATGTGGTCTTCTTTCTATTAGTGCAGTTACACTACACCCTCAAATCTAGAAGGATACTGGTGATAGATGCACTTTGTCATTCTTACTTGTCTGACATTATATCTAAGCATTTAAAAGCAACTCCCTTTAGACTGGAGCTGACACAGCCTGGACTTTAGGAAAGGTCTGAACCTCTGTAGTTTTGCGCAGTCAAAAGTAGACTGTGATGTTCAATTGAGCGGTTTACAATATTAGCCAGTGACAATTTCATATGGTGAAGATTAACAGTCAGAAACAATTTTAGCCTGGCGCCCGCTTAAGCGTGCCTCCAATTTGTCACTGTTAAATGATTAAAAATACATTCGTACTTGAAATTTGCTGTTGCATGATAATATTGCATTTGTTCAAAAAGATGCACGTGCAACTCGCCAGTCAAAGTAAAAAAATAAAACTGAAGAACATTTGTAAATGTTTAAGATTGAGGCTAAACCATGATTTAATAAGTGTCGTTCCCAAAAATGTATATTGTCATGTTTATTCTGTCCCCATGTTTATTTTCTGTACCTACTAGGAAATAGTGATGCTTTATACTTTTTATAGCAAAAACATCAATCGTTCAATCATATCAGTCAAGAGTGTCCAAAATATATTATTTTTTATTTTATTACAAAAGCATGGCCCCATCGTTACAACGCTAATTTGTCACAAAAGAGGAACAGATCTATTTGACAAACCAGGAATCAATAACATAACCCCTAATAACACCATGAGGTTAAAACAGCTTATTTATACCACTACAACTTCCATGTCCAGATTTATTAGGGTGTTATATAAAATTCATCATCATTTTTTGATTTATGTTTTAATGCACCTTGACAACAAAATACAATTGCTTTCACAGCTTAACAAGTCTTAAAATCAATGTTGATAAACATCGGTGAACGGGGAAAATGAATTAAGCACAGAAAAGAATAGCTTTTTGAACTGCAGATGCCCCTTCTATGACGTGTAACAGGTGCTATTATCAAACACACCATCTACCATTTATATCAGTCTTTCATTGTCTTAAATGTTTATCCTAAATCCCATGAAGGGAAGTGTAGAAAATGGATGGTAAAATAGGGGCAATCAGTTTCTCCTGCTATTCAGTATTATATAACCTGAACGGAATAGTTCATAAACCTTAAATGTAAACATTTAAAATGTACAAATGTCCACTGTCATACAACTATAAGCAGCTCCACAAACCACAGGTCCTTCAGACTCCGTAGATTTTTTTTTTGTTAAATAAAAAAACACATCAATAACCCTTTTAGTTTGTAAATTTATAAAAACAAGAATCACTGCAATAGCTTCCATTCCCCTTTGCGACACACATTCTTTTATGGGCTATTTCCATGTAAAACATTTTGAGTGAAATTGAACTGTACAACGATCAGCCAAAACATTAAAATCACCTGCCTAATATTGTGTAGGTTCCCCTCGTGCCTCCAAAACAGCTCTGACCCGTCGAGGCATGGACTCCACAAGATCTCTGAAGGTGTCCTGTGGTATCTGGCACCAAGACGTTAGCAGACCCTTTAAGTACTGTAAGTTGCGAGGTGGGGCCTCCAACGATCGGACTTGTTGTCCCAGCAAATCCCACAGACGCTCGATCGGATTGAGATCTGGGGAATTTGGAGGCCAAGTCAACACCTTGAACTCTTTGTCATGTTCCTCAAACTATTCCTTACCCATTTTTGCAGTGCGTCAGGGCGCATTATCCGGCTGAAAGAGGCCACTGCCATCAGGGAATACTGTTGCCATGAAGGGGTGTACTTGGTCTGCAACAATGCTTAGGTGGGAGGTACGTGTGAAAGTAACATCCACATGAATGCCAGGACAAGGTTTCCCAACAGAACATTGCCCACAGCATCACACTGCCTCCGTCGGTTTGCCTTCTTGCCATAGTGCATCCAGGTGCCATCTCGTCCCCAGGTAAACGATGCACAAGCACCCGGCCATCCACATGTTTTAAAAGAAAACGTAATTCATCAGACCAGGCCACCTTCTTCCATTGATCCATGGTTAAGTTCTGACGCACACGTGCCCATTGTAGGCGTGGACAGTGGTCAGCATCTGACTGGTCTGCAGCTATGCATGCTGAGCACAGTATGTTCTGACACCTTTCTACCATGGCCAGTATTAACTCGTTCAGCAATTTGTGCTACAGTAGCTCTTCCTGTGGGATCAGACCAGACGGGCTAGCCGTCGCTCCCCACGCGTATCAACGAGCCTTGGGCTCCCATAACCCTGTCGCTGGTTCACTGGTTGTCCTTTCTTGGACAACTTTTGGTAGGCCCTAACCACTGCATACCGGGAACACCCCACAAGACCTGCAGTTTTGGAGATGCTCTGACCCAGTCGTCTAGCCATCACAATTTGGCCTTTGTCAGCACGGTGGCTCAGTGGTTAGCACTGGTGCCTCACAGCAATAGCCTCACTGGGATTAAACCCCACCTGACCCAATGGCCTTTCTGTGTGGAGTTTGCATGTTCTCCCCGTGTTTGTATGGGTTTCCTCTGGGTACTCCGGTTTCCTCCCACCATCCAAAAACATGCTCCATTCTCTTACCAGTGCCCTGACCAGTCACTGCCAATTCACCTGGAGTCGGTCTGTGTGTCCTATGTGTGTGAGCAAGTCTATCGTAATATGTTGGGTGAGCAAGTCTGGCGCAAATTGGCTGCCGTGGTATCACTCAGACCGAGTGTTGTGTTTGATAGCTGTCGGTCCATTCGTTGTTCATTCTGTGTAATTAATTGCCGACCAATTTTGTGTAAAGCGCTTTGAGTCTCGAGAAAAGCGCTAAAAACTAAATAAAATGAATTATTAATATTATTATTAAAGTTGCTAAGATCCTTTCACTTGCCCATTTTTCCTGCTTCCAACACTTCAACTTCAAGAACTGAAACTGACTGCCTAAAATATCCCACCCCTTGACTGGTGCCATTGTAACAAGATGATCAATGTTATTCACTTCACCTGTCAGTGGTTTTAATGTTATGGCTGATCAGTTTATGTTTATGGTCTCTAAAGTTGAGATTAAGACTTTTAATTGCTTTGGTGGGGTTCAGGAGCATGGTTTAATAAATACTCAAAAGCTTTAATAAATAGCATCAAAAGCTTTATTTTGGGAGTGAAGAACAGGAGTGTTGAGAGGACAAATCCATGCACCGCGTGTTGCATCATATTTTGATTGACTGCACCTTTTGGGTAAGTACCTGTCATCTGTGAGGAGAGGTAGCCAACCTTCCCTTTTGACAGGAAAGAATGGAACGATGACCTTTTCCCACACTGCACAATGGACAAGTTTCTGCAACATAGATGAGTCTCAGACAAGAGTACGCAGCTAGTCTCTGACAGGTTCTGACATTTAAACCTTTCAGACAGTTTTAGATGGCACTGGGAAAATCCTTATCAAAAAGGACACTGGGGAAAATGTGATTTATTGTTTGAATGGATGAAACTGTTGTTCCCATAGTAAATAATTATTCCAATTCCTTGTGACCTGTACAGTTGGTTGATACCACGGTACTTGAACTAACTGCCCTTGGACAAGAATGCCAATTAATATGATGGATGAAAACTGGTCCAAGAATTTTCTGAAGGTCAGAAGGGACTAAAAAAAGACTAAAGGAGCAAAGAGAAAATGGGAGATAATAAAGTAGAGTTGGTAGAATCTCAAGATGGACGCCTTTCAATCAGATCATCATAAATACACTGTATTGGCTGGATATCTCTTTCAGCTCATTATTGAAAAGAATATCAGTCCATTGTGCCATGTATTTAATATGTTATGTAAATAACCAGGTTGTTTCAGTGAAAGTAAGAAAACTCCTTTCTATGGGAAAGCCATAGCGGCACCCTCTATTCTGAAACCAAATGCCACAGAGCCTTGATATCAAGACCAAGGAGACATGAGTTTTCTCTTCAGAAGGTTTACCAGCCATTCTTCAGCATATGGGGCAGGAGTTGTAAGGACTCTCCCTCCTTTTACTCAAATAA
>JAPMUY010002522.1:0-21980 GCA_026901105.3 Galaxias olidus | reverse complement strand
TGCGCGCTTGGAAACTTCAATAAAACATAAAAGGATAAGTGGAATTCACATGGCTCACGCTATTCTCTTTTTTTTCCCACAGGTCAGAAAGACAACAGACCCTTGGATAAATTCCAGCTAACATTTCCCTTGCGAACCAACTACATGTATGCAAAAGTGAAGAAAAGCCTACCCGAAATGTATGCTTTCACTGTGTGTATGTGGATCAAATCCAACGCTTCTCCCGGAGTGGGCACCCCGTTCTCGTATGCAGTGCCCGGACAGGCAAACGAGTTGGTGCTCATAGAGTGGGGGAACAACCCAATGGAGATACTCATCAATGACAAGGTATGGTGACCCAAATGCCGCTATGATGTATGTGATTTTATAGTTCACAATTGACAATGGAGACACATGTAGTACAGGGTAGGATCTGAGTACAGCAGCTGCTTTGCAATTAGATCTGCTGCTTATCAACAACTAATGTGGACCTTGAGCTTTGAACACGAACATTAAGCTGTAAGTGCCTTTAGATAAATATGACTACTAACAATTCATACATTAAACATTTTATATCTAATGCATTGCAGGTTGCCAAATTGCCGTTCCTTATTAACGACGGAAAGTGGCATCACATCTGCGTAACATGGACCACTCGAGATGGCGTTTGGGAAGCATTCCAAGACGGGGTGATGAGGGGCAGTGGAGAAAACCTCGCTCCGTATCATCCAATCAAACCACAAGGCATTATGATCTTGGGACAAGAGCAGGTAGGCCTACCGTCTGCTTCCATGTAACCTTAACGGCTGCCATAATCTGTCAACTAAAAGTGAAAGTATGTTGTATTGTTCCAATGAGCCTTGGTACAGAGCTATCCTTTCAGCATTGGCCATCATACAGGGAGCTGACCATTAGCCTCACATCAACATGTTTGACAAACAGGGAGTTGTTCTTTTGGCTCGTTCCCAATATGGCTGCCAAGGAAATAGCTTTCCTTTCCGATCCAAATGCAAGCTCTCAGCCATTGATGTAAATCCTATACTCATTTGTAAACAGCGTGCATACATGTCTTCCATACACAGATGCTAGGGGACGTTTCAAATCCCACTGGCAAATGTACAAGAGTTAGTGTGATTTTCAGTTTAACCAGTTTAAAAAACAACATGTGAGATATGAAAGCCTAAGCTACATTTTTCACTTTGTGGGACAATAAAGTTAATCTTCAATCTTACATAACTTTTTCTTCTAACTAGCCACAGGGATATTTGAATGCTTTAATGGACAAATTAACAAGGTCGCCTTGTTACAACAAAATCAGTAAGCTCTTCATTAAGTCGTTATCCTTTTCCCACAGGACACGCTCGGAGGGGGCTTTGACGCCACACAGGCTTTTGTTGGGGACATGGCAAATTTTCATATTTGGGATCGGAAATTGTCTATTGGAGAAATATACAATCTGGCAACTTGCAGCAGCAAAGCACAAGTGGGCAATGTTTTTTCCTGGTTGGAGACAAGCCTTGACATTTATGGAGGGGCTTCCAAGTGGACATTTGAGGCTTGTCGTCAACTCAACTAAACTGCAGGGAAGTTTAAAAGCCAATGAGAAATGCGTTTGTTTGAGCCTTTGTTTGTTGTAAGTTATTTTTGAAAGATAAAGATAGCATTTAGTTCACTAAATGAGCATTTGGACTTGTTTATCGCTATCTGAATAATTTGTGTGTGGAAGCTTTAGTTTCTGTGCTGGTCTACCAGATTCTCATCCTGGACAGCCTTTCGGATGGACACTTGGAGAGGCCCAGACATTCCGAGGCACGCCGTCGTGCTGGGTGCGGGCCTGCGCGTGGGCTTATCTGAAGCAGTTGCTGGGGAAAAAGGATGCTATACTCCCGAAGCGCTTTGAGCCATCGTGACGTAGAACAGACAGCACTCGTTTTTAAGGACCACAGAGAGTCCACCACCGGTAGGCTAGTCAACGACTGTGTAGTTATTAGCGGATCGACGACACGTTTCGAGAAACTCACGCGACGTTCCCCTTCTTTTCTTTTTTCCTTCTTCCTGTCCCTGTTGCCTGGGATTGTTCACTGTGACGTTAAGACGGGTTGGACTCGAAACGGGAATGTATACAACAAGTGGCTCCTCCACCAGAGACTTCGCTCCTCTCTGACGCTCGTCTTTCTCTATCACCCCCTGCTTGTCGTGATTTCTGTGTGAAGAATGACATGTTTATTGCCAACAAACAAGCCTGAGTGCCTTGGGCTGTTGAAGTAACTCAGCACATTTGTTATCGTTTGCAAAGTATCGGTGTCTTTTGTGTTTATTTTATTGTAAGGTTAATTTAAACAAAAAAAGAAAAAAAGAAGACATGGTTATTGCAACACCTTGTAATAAGTTAAATAAGAGCGTTTATTGTAAAGCAATTCGTTGATGTCCAGGGCGCATTTTGCAGGTGTTTGTACTTTAATAGGAATGTTATCTGTACAGTAACAGCATGACTTAACTACTGTAAAAGCGACAACAGCATCGACGAACTCTGCTTTCACTCTCCTACTTTTGGGTTGAGATTTTATACTGTATTGTTATATGCTCAAAGCATGGCAACACTGAAACATTAAAAAAAAGTTTTAATTTTGTAATAAAATTGTGATACGAGAATGTATTATTACCCCATGTTTTTTAGTGTCTGCGAGAGCGAGACAGCGAGAGAGAGAGAGACCGACAGACACAGAGAGAGAGAGAGAGAGAGAGAGAGAGAGAGAGAGAGAGAGAGAGAGAAAGAGAAAGAGAGAGAGAGAGAGACCCAGGTCACCCGATGTTTGTGGTGCTGATTCAATTAACTGAGCTTTAGAGGTCTGAACTTTAGACCTTGTCTTTTGGAAAGGGAGTAAAAAAGTAAACACTTCCTCAGTAGTCCCTCATTAGAACCGAATACATCCCCAAACCCTCTGTGACCCAGACAGTATGTCAAGGTGCAGCCCCTTGGCACCAAGGTCGAAAGCCAACTATTCTGTCAGGGGCTGAGACGGTAATAGCCTATTGTGAAAGCAAAGCAGGGGAACAATCATACACACAACTGTGCAGAAAAGTGTACACACACACACACACACACACACACACACACACACACACACACACACACACACGTCTTGGAGTCCGTGTTCATTTGAATTCATAATACCCTGACATGGAATTTTCCCAGTTTCAAGTCCAACCTGTGAAAGTCTAATGTGTGGAACAAGGTCATAGACCTGGTTTTCTGACACCATACTTGCACTGGCACCAAACAGAGTCGTCTGTGTGCTAAGGCAGTCGGGCTGTTCCCCATTCCTCAACCAACGAGACACAAACACAACCCAACGTCACTAGGGTTACACCCCAGGGGCTAAGCCTTTCTGTGGCTCATTCATCTCCTCTTTACTGCGAGAAACTCCACTATGGACAATCCCTACGTCCTCTAGTTCTTCCCGCTATTCCATTCACTCCAAAGACCGGCCCCTTTCCAAGTGCACGGGGGAGACTGGAGAAGGAATTAAACACCTCATCTCCAACCTTGTCATGAATTACCAGCAGGTGCGTTATCTCTATCAGGTTTTCTTCCCCTCCTTTTGTGGGGGTGGAGTGGGATGACCTGAGAATCCTGGAAGTGTGTATTTTCAGCTCAGCCAAACGGGAGGGAGGTACCAATTGACCTTGCCTTGACTCTAGTCCAATTGGCCTGTTTTTCCACTTGGACTGAAATGAATTTTCAAGCAGGGTCATTCCGGGGGGTGACCGTCACTGTCAGCTGCCTGCTCACGTGTCACTCTTTTCCCACGTCAACACTCGAGTCTTACTTTCCCCGTTCCGTGCGTATTTTTCCAAACCGACAAGATTTTCTCCTGACAAAATGCATTGGCACTGCAGTGATGCCATGTCGTTTCCTGGGAAATCCTGTTCCATACTCCATGACATCACGCCGGAACGGCACTATCAATAAGGACACGTTGTTGTCCCCCACACAAAACACCTGGGTGACGAATTGAAAACATAAACAGGCAAGTAGGCCAGCAAACCAATGTGGCGCTGGAAAGTTTGACCGAATGCGACCGTCTCTCTAACTCACTACTCAACTCGCACCACGTGCTGGCTGGCCCATCCGTCCCCCCCCCCCCCCCCCCCCCCCACGCTAATGCGGCCATTGACAAAAAGATTCCCCCTGGGATGAAAACGTGGCCCGGGAAGCTTACGGACGTACTCCCTTAATCCATCTCATCGTGTTGTGTGTGCGGAGGGACTACGGCGAGGGAGTGCTTGTGGTTTTCCCCCAAACAGCGCTGACCACTCCGAGGCCTTTGCACAGGTGCCAGCAAGATGGAGTGGGCAGCTTGGCCCGGTGGCCTCCTTGATCTGGCCGTCTGCGACACACCGTAGCAGGGCTGTGTGGACAGCGCCACATATTTCCTCCCTCGTTCTCTCTCTCTCTCTCTCTCTCCCTCCCTCTCTCCCTCTCTCCCTCCCTCCCTCCCTCCCTCCCTTTTTGGGTCCTGTCATTTTTCACCTGCACAGACTGCCTAACGAGCTAAGTCGGGCCTCGGCCCGGACAGTCCCTCCGAGCGCCTCATGAAAAATGCATGACCAGAGAGAGAGATGGGTAAACAAACAAACAGGCCATCGTCTAAATGTGGGTCAGGGAAAATGATGCGCCTGTCCCGCGCGTCCCTAATGCACGGAGCGCATGTAAATGTCCAGCCAAGCCTTGTCACTCGACAGGTTTTGAAAACCAGACACACCTCTAACGGATGATGAAAGAATAAGCTGACCTGTGACGGTGAGAGGTCATCACAGGTTTGGTTCCCCTTGTCCTTTTGTCAAGCCTCCAGTAACCCTAGGCTGCTGTGACCCATGTGTCTTTAAGGGACAGCTTCCCATGGAGGCGACCCTGAGCGATCTGGTCAATCACGTAGCCCTTCACTGTCGACAGGCGCTCAATCATTAGATGACCTCTGAACTCCAAGAACCTAAAAACTCTCAAAGTCCGTGTAGACAGCGCACGAGCAATGTGTGAGTGTTTAAAAGTCGCTACCTTAGCATTTAAATACCATCTTGTTTAAACGCATAATTCCTTCACGTTTCCATAATGAGTTGCGTAATACATTCCCAAAAGGGGAAACATGGAAGCACACACATTCAAATCCTTGTCCCTTGACAGCATAAAGGTGGAGCGAGCCCTGTGGTTACTTGGGCGAAAGACTAAAGGAATTTGAAATCTGGGGCTGAAAGAGAATATACATGAGACACATCCATATTCAGGCGTAATCTCTAAGCTTTAACAGTGGCATGACAGGCTGTTGCTCACCACTCCATGCCACCGAATGAATAATTGATTCAATCCCTGCATGGGAAATTCTCAGCCCAACACACAGCCCCGGCAGGCACTCGACTTCTTTCCCGGCTTGCCCACACACACACACACACACACACACACACACACACACACACACACACACACACACACACACACACACACACACACACACACACACACACACACACACACACACACACACACACACACACACACCGTGGTGAACGTTATGTAAAAAAAAAAAAGAAAAGAAAGAAAAGCCTAGTAAAACCCAGGGAATTACAAACACAAACATTCCACTGACAGGCTCTTTTGATGCTTCCAGAGAAAAGACATCTATCTGATAAGTTCTCAGAGGGGGGTTGTGGGTTCATGAGTTCATACGGGTATGTGTTACTTAAGTATTTATAAGGTAAAAAAAAAATATTTATATCATTTTCAGAAAATTAACGTTGAGGATTTAACTGGAAATTCCGTGACATCTTAGAGTAACTGGTACATCAACTCCTCGTGGGGAAATCTCTGGTATGTAAGGATAGCAGAGATGACTTGGTCAATGGCCACACCCTCAGATGTAAAACCATTTGGTGGTGCACAGGGTTTTGGGTCGCCACGTCTCTCAGGTACCTCCGCGGTCGGCGCTGTCGGAGGGATGACAGTGCAGATTAATGGCGCCACCCAACCCACTTCCTGGATCTTCTTTCTTCACCCGTAGCCTTCCCTGGCTCCCTGCCAACCCCACGATGGCTCGGTCTTAAGGCCTGCTGGGAGCCCGAAGCTCTTTGGGCACCACGGCAACCAGGCAATTACCCAGTAGCACTGTGCTGGAATGCACAACGTATACCGTGTTACCTGGTGCTCTATGCCACTGTACATTAATCATACTTTATTAAAGAAACACATCGTGTGTGTGTGCTATACGATCAAACACAAAGCCAATTTAAAAGTGTGTGTGTTTAACAGACAATTGGATGTTTGGTGTCCTCTGTACAATGCCTTCCCACCCAGTTTACCTGCAGTGTGTATCACCCCTGAGTTGCAGTCAAATTAGGTGCCAAGCCATAAGGGAAAGTTCCTCGGCTGTACCATGCCATCTCCCACGGGCCTAAATCAGCTATTCAGGACGCCCCTTCCTGCCAGTCCGCTCTCTTTCTCCTCTCCTCTCGCTGGCAGCCTGCCACCGCCAGGCCCTATCCACAGGCGGCGAGTGACAGAAGCCGGCGCAGCCAGAATATTTTCGAGAAGTTGCCACCATTTCTGTTTCCCCTCTGGGACGGCTGCCAGGGGCGGTGTTTTGTAATCAGGTCAATCAGAAACAGAGTCAAGCCTGCCCCCCCTGTCCCCCCTCCACCCTCATCCCCCTAATGCCGCCCCCCCCCCCCACCCCGAGTGCACCCTTGGTACACGAGTGCGGAGGCCTGCTACGTGTGCCACATACACAACGAGCGGCTTGACAGCGCCGAGGTAAGGAGGGAAAGACGGGGTTGGGAAAAAAGTAGAGTCTCCTGTCCCGACAGGAACAGGTGGGCTAGGAGGCAGCAGCCTCAACACCATTTGTATTTTTACACTCTGCTTTGCATGAAAAAAACTATCAAAACAAACCTTAGACATCCAAACATCATTCACAGCCGGCAAAAAAAAGAGTTTATAAAAAGATACGGAAGAAAGCAGCAACGTCAAATTGGGTTTTGGACCCAACAATTGAGTTCTTTCTACAACGTCAATGCGACTTCAAATGAGGGAAGACTCAGCAGGGACTGGCTTTCTAAAGAAACGTTCTGAAGTATGATGAGCAATGGCTACGCAAACGGAAAATATAATATGAAGCAGTGTTTGTGAACATGTGGGGTTCTATGAGTGAGATCCATAGACCCAGACTAAAGAGAAGTGAGTCACAAGTGACCCAAGGGGGCCGCAGCCAACATCAAATAGAAGCGTGATGGGAGAGACCACAGGGGGTGGTGGGGCTCAGAGTCTCATCTTTTCTCCTGGACATGTGGGCATACACTTTAAATAGATAGAAAGCTGAGGGGTTTGAAGAATCCAATTGCAGCTTTCTTATTACAACCAGTGAGACACTGTCAAACGACACTGGCCTCAATCAGCAGCAACCATTCACAACCTTGGACTTAAAGAATGGAAGAAAATGACTTTGACAACTTTCCCCTGCCTCCTTTTCCGCAAAGCAAGCACAATGACGAGTGTCAATTGAAGTGGCATTATTACACAGCAGAACGTGGTGAGCACTTTTTCTTTTCGATCAGTTTCAAATGGAATGACTACTCTGAGACTATGGCATGTGCTGCTGTTGACTAAATAGGCACCCAACTGGCAATAGGCTGACAATTTCTGTAGTGGTAACGGCAACAGCAAACAACAAAATATTTTTCCATTGTGTGCCATAGTCAGTCTGGAATTACAGAGGGCAACATGTTATGTAGCACTGTACCATATTGTATGAACATTTGATTGCGTCATCTAGAAATAAAACAAAAACACAAAACACATAAGCTACTCCCTACGGTTTGCATTTTTGGTGGCAGTGAACCTTATGCAATCTACAAGAGAGATGAAACACCAGCAAGAGGCTTACACATAATTTCACAATGCAAATATGTGCTTCAAACATCTGCCCGAGCAAACATTTTATGCTTGGATCTCTGTTGGTTTGACTTCTTTTGCATTTCAGATTTTGTGACTTTAAACTATAAAACCAGAGATGGGGATTTTTCTGTCACATACTGTACTCTTAGAAAAAATACATAACATGGTATATACTCTTAGAAAAAACACATAATGTTTAACATACAATATACAATATAACACGTAACAACTGATACTGTACAAAAAATACAACTCAGATTTTGTTTGCTGGTTTAAAAGTAAATAAACAATCTTTACCAAATTGTCCCTTTAAAAATAGCCTGGTATTATATTATATTATAATTACATTTGAAGTTTCTGACTTTCTGCCAAGTCAAGTCACCAAACCAAACAGCAGTCTGTTAGAGCCCAACTAGTCTCCTAGGATTGTCGCAAATGGCATTAGGCAGCTGCTTGAGACGGCTTTATTCAGTGTTTCGACACCAATAATGGAGTGTTGATAACAACAGAAAGGGACCTTTCAGATTGGAACAGCCTACTTTCCTTTTAGTTTTTCTCTGGTTCTTCCCCTTCCATGGTTAATAATAATTCAGGCAGAGATCACTAGGGTCTTTCGGTGAAGCTTCACTGCTTACCGGATCATGCCATGTGACAAGAAATGTCACTCGGATAAGATTTTTCTGCACTGGGACTCTGGGCGTCCATGCATAATTGTTATCATGCCAGGCCCATTATTCATGCTCTCTCTCTCTCTCGCTCTCTCTCACCCCGTTATAGACCAGGAGAGGCTGTTGAAGCGGAACCGGTGGTCTGATTCACCGGGTGTGGAGCATTCCTTTAACTATGCCCCATCTCTCCCCCCTTGGCTCTCTGCCGCAGCGCGCCGCAGCGCGCCGCAGCGCTGAGGAGGTTCACACACTCTGTCTCCCCGTAGCAGAGATAATGAGGGTGCTGACGCATGTGCGCGCGCGCGTGTGTGTGTGTGCGACGTGTCGGTATCTCGGCTTTCCCACTCTCTTAAGACCCACTCGCTTACCTCCCCCCTTTTTTGGTACACCTTCTGGGTGTGATTCTGCAGATTCTTTTAGTTCTACCCCCCCCCCCCCCCCCCCCCATTATCATTGAGCCGACTGTAGACTGCAAGAGGTCTTCATATGTGCAATGGTTCCCATAGCTCTGTGTCAACACAGACGCAAGCTCCGTGTTGTAGGCAATAATTAGATATGCTCTACCAAGATAATATATGAGCCTCTAGATACTCCACAACTCCGAACTGTGGGACAATCAATTACAAACCAGGAGATGAACGTTGGATGTAAGTAGAGGACAAATAAGGGGGAAATACTGTCGCCTTGATTGGCTAATTGTGCTTTGAAACATCTGATATGACAGGCTGATTTGATTAGTCAAACGAGGTACACTTGCTCTTAATTGTAATTGCATGCTAAGATGAGGTGTGCCATTTAGGCAAAATGGACCAACCAAGACACATCCATCCAGCGGACACTTCTTAGCCTGGGATGATTGTCTCACTAATGGGCAAAAGCTATTAGATTGTCAAAGACATAATCAGTCCACAATGAATGGCTCTGAAGGAGACGCTGACAGATGACCTTGTGTGGTCTCGGCATTGGAATAAAGCACGGTTAGGCTTCCTTTAAGACACTATGAAGAGAACGGTACATCAAATCCATCGCTGCTGAATAGTTAAACGTAAAAAAAGAAACGCATTAGCAAGCTATTATTCAATAATGGATTATGGCGACGACTCGAGTTACCCTACGTAACCTGTTCTGTTCCGTCTTGCACTGGGGGGAGGCAGGGCACCACCTATTGTTTGCGGCGGAGCAATAGGAACGCACCCTCTACAGTCCACACACTGACAGGGTGTGGGTACACAGAGCGGGTCCTGTGGATGATGCATTAGAAAGGGCGTGATGGCCGCTCTGTCTTTATTCACGGCGGACTGCAGCGCGAGGGATCGTCGGTGTCACGGCCACTTACACACTGAAGACAGATTAGGGAGCGTGCAGCAGGCATCTGCCAGCGCTCAGCCAGCCCTCGAGGGACCTGTAACTCGGAGAGCAGAACCAGGGAAAGAGAGAGAGAGAGAGAAAAAAAAAGGAGTGGGCAGAAGGAGAAAAGAAGTGATAATAAGATCAGAGGAGAAGAGCGGAGCGGAGGAGATGCCGCTAACAGATATCACTTCTCTACAGGACAGACGGAAGAGGCGAATTTGAGGGAGGTGGCCTACGGAGAAGCTGCCGGAGGCCCGTGGGACCCTTCCACATTCACGGAGGCCCGGGTCTCCTATTAGCACATGGGAAATAAAAAAATCCCCTTCGAAACTCAGTCAGTTCTGTCCTTTTACTGCAGCGACTCTCCCCAGGTCATCTTTCCCAGGCAATTACCTTTGTCAAGAAAATGCTAATAAAAGCTGGGCTTCAATTGAGTGTGTGGAAGCAAGCCCCCTCGTGTTTTTCTATTCAGCGGTGAATATTTGGCTTGGGGAGCGCAAAGGGATCGGTGCAATTAGGCTCCTTTCCTGACAGGGGAGGAGAGAGGGAACACACTGGACAAATCGGCCAGGCAAGGGACTTTAGTTGGAGAGGCGCCAGGGTGTGTGTGTGTGCGTGCATTTTAATGTATATCTATGTGACACTGTATTGCACTCTTGAAAGGTAACTTCTGACCAGCGGTCGATTGCTTTCATAGCAATACCCATAGCACCCACTATGTAGACTCAACCAGAAGCCAGGAGAGAGACACTCATCTCATCGATGTGAAAAGGTCACAGGTCAGGGGGTTTTCCAGTGATGGTCTCCGTGGACGACATCCGGCCCTGACCCACCGGCGCCGAGACGCGAGTTCACCTGGCGGGGGTCACACCACTGGCAAAAACATATTGATAAGATCTTCCGCTTCTGTAAACAATGTGCTGAGGAGTAACAGACGGCTCGTGATGGGACGATATAGGGTCAGTGAGGGGGCACGTCACCACACAGTACCCGCGCGGCAGACAGACACACAGGTCGATCTCAAGTTTGGCAAGCTCCCTTTCTTTTTTTTTTTGAAAACAGGTATAGAAAGAAATTGCTGGGATATTTTTATATATATGCCGTATATTCGCTGGAATATCTTTTTACCCAGTGCGTCCCTGGTTTTGTGCCACCGCTGTTTGGGAACTGCACCTACCCGTCTTTGCAGGGGGAACAGGGCCTGTCTGTTATCTGGATTTCTCCCAGCATGACCCCCCCCTCTGTTTTGGATGAGCTGTAATCCGACCTGTCACATCAAAGAGCCAGCCTGCCTCTCTCCCGCTCACCCTGGCTGTGCTGCTTAATGGGGCACCTGAATATGATGTGTGTTTATCTGCTGGCACACTTCCACACACCAATGGGCTCTGTTCAGGGTCGTTGCTGCAGCACAGCACAGGGATCAAATTGCTAGATCATGATACAAACCGCGGCTATTTAGGGGAGAATCAATGGCAAACCAAACTCTGATTTACTCTTGGCCTAGTACATCGGGTAAAACACATCACGACGCTACCGAAGAGAAACAGATCGAAATGAACAAATGCAAAACGGCTCGAGGTAAGATTTTTCTATTTTTGAACCACGGTCCAAATATATGTTTTAGTGATTTTCATCCCTGCGCAAACGCTTGAGCGGCTCTTCTTCCTCCGACGGCACTTGGGTGTGCGTGTGTCGTACCACACGCCAGGGCCAGCGTCACAGTCCACACGGACTAATGTCGGGCTGCGGAGCAGCTCACAAATCCGAAAGGAATGGGCGTACGTGTACTCCGGAGCGTCCGTTTGATGCTGCAACAGCTATGAGGACGTCCGAGGCCAACCCCGTCAACGGTCGGGTTGCTAAGAGACGGGCTACCACGGGAGAGGGGTGGACGTTCCAACGTTACGCTCGGCACAAAGTGAACCAAATAAAAAGACAAAATGCACAGCTTTCTCCAGTCGTTCTGTTTGCTAGTGTGGTGGCACAACACAAAGTTATAAAAAATAAAAAAACACACAGGTTGGCTGTCAGTTAACCCACTTTAATAGATTTAAGGCCCTCAGCGGTGATCTTCTTCGTCTTGAGCAAAAGCGCCCCGGTGCAAACTAACTGCATTTTTTATGAGGTTGAATATTAACAGAGCTGGCTCACTTCATATCACTTTCTTTCCAATAGCCTTTTCTTACCTCCGCTTTTCTTTTAAAAGGTAGTTCTAGAAATGCCTCCCTAGATTATTTAAAAAAACAAATGTGTACACGGCCCCGCATGGTATTGCGTGTCACTGTCAGGCCCGGTGCAGTGTAAGTGAATAATCCCCTGGATGACATTGGCAGAGCGGTTGTGTACCAAGCAAGCTAGTAATCCCAGGACATTGGCCCCAACATCCAAGCGGAGCACCGGGTCCTAATCCAAGGTCACTATCCTTACTCTGCCCGGATCCTTAGTGTTACACAACGCTGTCATTAAGAGGAGAAGTGGTTAAAGGTTTATGTGGAAATAGTCGTTTGTTCTACTTTCATACGGGGGATTCTTTTATCAGATTGTAGTGGCAGAGTAGTCCATGGTGGAACAGCTGAATCCATTTACAGTTCAAATGAATTGAAATTCAAATCTGTTTCAAGAGAACAGCTATTACAAGTCAAGCGGTGGAAAAACAGATAGAGTTAAAAGTTAAGCAACAATGCCATGCAATTGTAAATCCTCTATAATTGTGTTGCAGGAGCAAAACAAACAGATCTGCGGTAGATTATCATAATTTGACAGAGAGCACTAATCCACCAGTGACGGGACCAATCTGACGTTGCAGTAGACCCTTTCACGCTTTTTGTTGTGCAATAAAAACCCTTGCTCTCAGATGTTTTTTTGCACTTATTCCAAATATGTTGCAATTGTAAAATGCAATTTGGACCGTCCTCCCTTCCTTCTTGGCTATAACAGATTAGAGAGTAGAGACACTTCAAAAATAAGACTTCTCCTTGTCATGCTTACTTGTGAATTTAGGTAATAATTACCTCAACTGATTAATGAAAACAAGTTTCCATTCCAATTTTCCAAAGTAATCTATTTAAAAAAAAAAGAGAGAAAGACGTGAAAAAGATAAATTGAAGTTTTACGATCTGATTACACGGGGGAAACTGTTGCAACATTATAATTTGAATAAATGGTGCATTATGACTCAGGGAAAAAAGCAATAAACAGAGATGGTATCATAGCTCAGCGCCATTCCTCACACAGGATGAACAAAAAGACGGGAACAATATGGCCCATTGAGTACAGAATGTGTTTGCTTTACAGGGATGGAATCTCAAATAAGCCTTTGTTCGAACTAAATGAGATCAAAAACAGCAACGACATAATATGAAAACCTCCTCGCTTTGTGGTTCAAACAAAACACCCTCCCCTGCCTCAAAGAGCCAGATCTTTTTAAATTGACAACCAATGGTAAACGAGGACAGCCAATTGCTACGCTCCGCCTTTGATGTGTCCAACACGACGGGCTAACAAGATGGTATCCCCTTTACCCCTTCTCCAATTAGCTCTTTCTACCACGTTATTGTTTTAGTACCCAATCCAATTCCCACCCCAGGAATGACATATTCATGAACCCAGAGGGAGATGTTCTAAAAGTCTGCGTCTGCCTCAGTGAAGAACATCAACACTCGCTTTCGTGGCCACCTCAAAAGATACAACGTGTTTATTTCTTTAGATACACCTCCAAACCCCTCTTCACCATGCCATGTCTAGTTTTCAATAGATTTGCATCGGCAACAAGCAGGACTTTTTTTCAAATATTAGCAGGGGGAAAGGATTGCGATAGCAATCACATGGAGAGCCACATTTACAGAATTCAAACATTCATAGGGGGTTCAGCAGAAGGGCCTTTAGTGAAGTGGATGAGGGTGCCGGCCTCTTAAAAGCTTCCGTTGCTCACATTTGGGGCTTACCACATAAAATACGAAATTAAACAGTGACGCTAGCAGGTTCCATCTGGTTCGTCAAGCCAAATCCGTGGTAAACTCTGAGTGAACTCGGGGCCGTCAAATTCATACAGTTGTGAAACTACTGGGTCTATGAGACAACATAGTCCTGCCCTTTATCCCCATCAGCCTCTTCTCATAAAACATTCTCAACTCGTTCTGACCCAAAAGTGAGGAGCCATATGTGGGCGATGACTGGCAGGTTTAATCCTTGATGACATGTCAACCCTCCACAGTGCTCCTAGGCTATTGAACCCCAGCGCCTCAGAGCAAACAGCTTAACTCTTCAACACTGATGCTTGTTTATTTCTTTATGACTCTATTGGATTTAGGTTTTTAAACAATTTTCCCAGTGGAAAAATCCTGATGCGTCTTTTAGCTCTGACTATTTGGAGTTGCTTACTCAAGAGAGGATGTCGCTGCTGGGACATGGAGAGTACAGACCGAGGAGGCAAACTGTTACATTTCCCAGCAAAACAAAGTCATACTTCTCTACATAAATATGCATTGGCGGATGAAAGGTAGAGAGTCTCAGGTAATTGCTTCAACTTCACAAACAACTTCAAAGTAAATTTGAACGACACACACAAATTATACAGAGCCGCCAGAAAAAAAAAAGTTTGTGCCAAAGTCAATCAATCAACACTGCTTTTGGCTTAGGGGCGGCGATGTCATCCAACTTTGAAAAGAGAGGAAAGATATTTCACGATGGCCCATAAACTAAATAAATGAATGACTACCCTTTGGATGGCTATACTCCACTATACCTTTAATCAAATGGCGCACTGGGGGAAAATCTCATTTTGCAGAACAGGGGGACTAGAATTGGTCTCAGCAGGTGAGTCAACGGGAGCCTTGTTTGCTGGGGTAGAGTTTGACCTTATTGAAAACGGTTTCTCCGAGCTGGAAATGAATTATTTTGCAGCACAGGGTGGACCTGTTCGAGGGAGCCACCCCCGTACCTCGTTCCACCCCAAGTTGGGGGGAAATGCCAGCTGCCAGCTAGCCAGCTGGTGGTTAAAGACAAAACATGGAACAAAGTTAAGGGAAGGATGGTTGGCAAACAAGGAAGCGAGACAGAACTCTGTAAGGAAGAGCGTAGAAAGTGGGAGGGGGACTTTGTAAAACCAAAACAAAAGAAGTCTACAAAAGATGGATAGTCTACAATGTATTGCCGTTCATCCCTCACGACACTCACATGTCAGTAACTCAGTAGCATCAGTATTCACTGTCCAATGTATCACAACAGATCTTTGCTTCCAATCCCATTAACACCAAAGGACCCATCTATGAATCTATGCATGCTGTTAAGTAGGCCTTACTTTACTACTAATACAAACAATAACACTGGCAATTATGGGAATATGCATATTCTGTGATCGAACTGTACCTTAATAATAATTTCAAACACAAAAGCGCACCTTTTTTAAAATGTGAAAAGTATTGTTTGGCGCCCTAAAAGCTGAGCCTCTCTACTTAGCGAAATGAAGTGGCACAACCACTTGCTACATATCAGACCATACACATTAGACCACTGTGTTAATGAGTACTTCAACAGGGTGTGCTCATTTTCTGTTCCACTCTCTAAATTACAAATCAGGGCAGCGCAAAGTAATCTAGGTGGGCTGTAGATGAAGGCGTATTTAGCACATAATGAATCACGCTGCCACCCCCGACGTAGACAGCCCATGTGTGCGTGCTTAGACACACGCCCATGCATATACATGCACGCCCGCGTCACACACGTAACAAACACACATAAGCACGCTCAAATGCAGACACACAGACCACTGTTGTCCTTGGGGAGAGGGGCACAGCGTGACTGTATAGTGGCTCTTGTTCAATGTGTGACTCACACCTTATGAAAAACATGGGCACACATTTTAATTTGTTTCCCCGACAAGTGGATGGATGTTGTTATTTCTCCCTTGGACTATGGAGCGGGCCCCCTCTCTGATACGTGTTCCACTCCGCGGGCGTCGGTAACGGCAGGGGACATGTGGCAACCAGGGTAACGCTGTGTCGAGGAGCAGCAGACGAAGAGTCCCCACTGCCTCGTCATCGTGTTCATCGATACCGGTGACGGTGCGTGTCTCGGATCTCACTGGTCCCCAACCCCCACCCCCCCCGGACACACACACACCTCTATACATCCACTCAGCAAGGCCCATCAGCCCCCTTTGAGTAATGGCCCCAGTGACAAAAGCTGTCAGGCCACGATTTGTCAGCGTTTGTGGCCGGGCGTCACTGACTGGAAGAAGAGTGGAGTGATGATTCATCCCAAAGTGGGGGATATTTAAAGAGCTAGCAGCCCGCGGCTTGTTTCCGGGGGGCGGGCAGGATGGGGGTTCTGAATGACTTGATTAGACGGGAAAACATATTATTGAGGATCATAGAGATAGTTAGCTCCGGTTTATCACACCTGCCTTATGTTAATCTGATCCATATCCTGCCTGCAGCTTTAGATAACATCTGCCTATACGGTGCATTGTGGACACGCCTGAATGTCTGAATTGTCAAGCATCCTGTTAGGATTCCTGGGCTACATCTGCCTGCATGACAGGTGGAGATGGTGCCGTAGACAAGGCAGGTGGCATTCTATCATAGTAAGCTGTATGTGTGTGTGTGTGTG
This sequence comes from Galaxias olidus, assembly GCA_026901105.3. NCBI lineage: Eukaryota > Metazoa > Chordata > Actinopteri > Galaxiiformes > Galaxiidae > Galaxias > Galaxias olidus. The sequence goes on along the minus strand of JAPMUY010002522.1, from coordinate 5,429 downwards.
TGTGTGTGCGTGTGTGTTGCCATCTGCGTGTTAACTGAGAGTACAGTTGTGATCAACTCTCTGTTTTTCTCTCTTTCTCTCACACACAGACCACACACCCAACACACATACAGCATCTGCTCTTCGGCAATCCGAGAGGTTTGACATAGATCCCAGAGCCGCACTGCAGAACACAGACTAATGTTTTCCAGAAGGTTTGCTTGTAAACAAAGCAAGACAGATTGCCTGACATTCAAACCATTTAGAACCAACGTGCACACACACTCATACTCATATACTGTACATCCGTGTAAAAGGCCATGTTCCGTCAAAGCCATCTTATGAAGATAAAAGCACCAATCAAAACAGACGCGGGTGGTCACAAAATCAAAACCTGGTGGATGAATTGTTCCAAATTCGTGACCAGTGTTTACACCAAACAATATTTCAACCAACCAAGTAATGTCCCACTGGCTGTATAGTGTTCTACTAAAATTCTTGCTACCTTCATCCTAGCAAGCCAAGGGCTCCTATGGTTGGTCTCTCAAGGTCTATCCAAAAAGCACTCGTGTTCTTACGCTAGTCAGAACTACGTTCTAAGAAACGTTGTTCCATTTTTATCCCTGTAGGTTGGTGCAATAGTATTCGCACAGGCACCAACAGCAAAGCCGGTAGAAGGGGGAGGGGGCAGCGACAACAGCCGAGGCCCCCTCCCTCACATAGTCTCCGAGCTGAAGACATCAATGAAAATCATCAAATATGCAAAAACAAAATAAAAAATAAATCAGGCTTTGTGACAAACGCTAAGTCTGTTCCATTAAGGCTTTGATTCTTCGGGAAAAACAACGCCACCTCCTTCAACACTCACTTACTCCATGAAAAGGAAACACGCTACAGGAGGTACCCACAAGAGACATCCAAAAGACTTCAAATAAAAGCGTACACATCCACACACCAACACACACAAAAAAAAACTCCATTTCCCTCTGATACAGTTCTATCCGTCGAAGGCTTTGATTGAAACTGAAGAACAGCAATTTGGCAACTTGTCAGTGCCTCGGCTGCCTTTTGCACCTATCCTTCAACCTACTAATTCAATCTGTCCGAGCCTAGAAACCTGGCCTATCCACTCCACCTGCCCTGCTCTGCTCTGCTCTCTCCCTCGCTGTCCTCAGCTGCTCTCACTTCAACAGAGCTCAGCGACACCAAAGGATCATACCACAAATTAATCATCTCACTGATCCCACCCCTGATGCCACTACGGTGCTAGAGGTCAGTCTTCAAGAGCTTGTGCGTAACAGCATCAATGCCAAACATCGCAGGGATCCACACAGTGTCCTACTGTTCTGTGGCTCAACCCCCCCCCCTCCTCCTCCTCCTCTTCTTTATACATCCCTTCAATTACTGTGCACTCCATCCCACGTCGCCACAGAAAGTCCTGCCTCCCCATTTATATGCTTCCATATTTCTTTTCCAGTAGAAAGTTCCTATAGACTGTATGCACTATAGACAAACCTAGCTATGACGGTACACACATGTCCCTACTCTTACGATGTACAAGCAGCACAACACACCTGTGTGTGGTGCCACAACTTTAATCTGCGGAGAGAGAAAACCGCCTTTGTGTTTCCCATTCCCTAAACAGGCTGCGCTAAGCCATGCATTTCTCCGCATGGTTAGCTACGGTAAGTGTGGCATATTGATCTGCGGCATAACACGACGACAGCAGAATGTTGGGAGCACGGTAGGAGAATACGAAATGGATAGCGCGTCAACAGGAGAGACGCCGAGCCATCAGTCAGTGGCGGTTTTGTGTGCGACGGCGCCGAAAGGCAACATGATTACTACACAGGGGTGGTGGTGGCAGGGCTGGCGGACGCTGTTGCCCACACATTCAATGAGCTGACGAAAAGAAAGGTCCAGATTTAAATCGGTCCAACTAGTTTTAGAGGAAACTACAATGGGGGCTAATGAAAAAATATAGGATTATTTAACGACTGAGCAGTTAACTAAAGAAATAATTGCTAAACCTCACTTAGTTTAGGCGAACAGGCATGGGATCATTATTTGGGAAGCAAGGCTAGAAGTTAGAATACCAGTTATTTTACTGGAGTCTGAAAAGTCCATACTAATAATCGTTTAAGCTGTTCAGTGGCTGAGGACCAGCAAGCCCCGCTCAGGCCAGAGTAGCCCAAACCAGGCCAGGCAAATAGCAGCAGGCAAGCAGACTTAGTTGAATTTGGCAGTCAGTCAAGAGTTCTGCCAGTTAGCATGGGTCTCTGGTCCCAGCCTTGCCCAACTGACCCTCATTATCCTGAACCTGGGGCGGCCACTCTCACTGCTGTGCATAATTGAACGCTGGTCTGACTAATTTGGGCCACAGGAGTGAAATCTCATAAATCAACTTTGTCCTGCCTGGTGGTGCAGATGCTCAGCTTAACTGAATGGTTAAGTGTGAGGGAGAAGGGGATTTTTTTGATGAGGATTTTAGTTTAAGAATTTGGAAGACCTCTTTGAGTCAGTGGGGTGTTGTGATATTTATTGATTGGCCCCAGCAGGTGTTAAAAGGCATTGCCGTTTCTGATTGGCCTTGTCTGGAATTGACAGATTGAGTAACTGAAACCCAATTGATTACTAAGATTAATAAGAAAGTATTTTCACCAGATAACTATTTTCAAAGCAATTCAAAATGTATATTTAAAGTTTTTTAATTTGCTCTAATCTGTGTTCCATTAGTATACCTATATTTGCACCTGCTGGAAGACAGCCAGGCTGTATTTTTCCCCTTCATGTATTCCATAGACATATAGTAGGCCTATACCACCCACACATGGTGAATTGGTAGTCTATCGATTCCCAATACTCACAACAGGTACCAGTAAGTCACAGGGGAGGCAAAACGACGACATCGTATCAACACTAGGCAAATATGTCAGATTCCAACAGCAACAATCATCAGGAAAATTATATCACTTATTACTTGGTATCAACAAAATTCTCTCTGTGGATTTCCTTGTGAAAAAATGGCACCCTGACGCTATAATTGCTGCAATAAGTAGGACTCGCACTAATGATAAGCAACAAATGCTGAGGTGCCGAGATGGTTGTTCTGCAGGTGCAAATAACCTTCATCAGCCTGAATCAAGCAGCCAGCACGTCACGTGTGGTCTGACTTTGGGCTCAAATGCCTCTTGCCTACACTCCGTTGGGTTGAAAGGAGTTGACACTACGGCCTCTAATTTGGGGGTCTTTGTGAAATAATTTTTTTCTTAGGGATGTATGTACCTACGCTTATATAATGATACATTTTAAAGTGAAGGTAAAATGTAGCTCACGCGGTAATGTAATGCTTTATCGAACCTAATTTGAAAATAAACAGCTGAGCTAAAATCCACATAGGACACCACCTTGGGCTGATGAAAAACTGCAGCTTGGATGGATAATAACAAAACAACACATTCCGCTACACAGTGCAAGGCCTCGCAGGTCTTCGCAGAACTATTCAAACTGAAATTACATTTTACCGATGCCGCCCCTGGGAACATTACAATGGAATCCTGCACATTTCCAACACTCACCTGAGGCAAAGGACCGTAATAAATCTTTATTGTTCAGCATAGGCAATCATCACTGAATTGAATGAGGGCTGGAAGCAGTTGTAATGGATAATTTCTTACTGCATTACTGAGAGTAAGACGGAGCTGGGTTGGGGGGTATCTCTGGAGGAAACAAGAAACCAACTTCAAATGATGAAGATGAACCCCCGAAAATATTAGTATAGTATTAGTATCAGTATTATTACTATTTTAAAAACATACCGTATGTAGAGTAAAAAAAAGTGTGATTGACCGATTAATCATTCGGGCACAATTACGTAATGGACTAGCTTTGCACCGGGATGTTTCTGGTGCCAGTTCTGAAGCAAGATAGCCTACATCCCTCAGTGGGCCTTTTGTAATACTTTGTCCCATAGGTCAAATCAGGTGAAGTTATAGTGCAATCCTTAGCTTTTAATCTCTGTAGTAAAACTGTAGTAGCTGCCTTTCTGAATAACCTTTCATATAAACATAAAGCCAATTTATATTTCAGATTTTAGAAGAGGTTAGATCAGGACCTGGATGCTATTGATTGAAATGGACATACGGATCTGATAACACTGCAGCAATGGTTGAACTCAAGCAACATGGCAACGTAACACGTACTTCACTTCGCATTGTGTTGTACAAGATATGTGGTGCAAGGACCTAAATGCTTCTATTAGCACTTAAATTAAATGTTTTAAGAGTTCGCAGGGGGTTGTGACCTAGTTTGATTGTCTGTTCAAAAGTGAGTAGAGGTCAACCTAACTTCTCTCAGCCTCTCCTCCTTGCTCTTTTTAACTTTCCCATACTTCAAAGAGCATAATCATTGTAGGTTTCAAAACACATTAATATATTAATCTGTAGCGTTTCCTGACCAGCCAGCCAACTACATGACTAACCTGCTGATGCTATTTCAAATGAATTCAATAAAACATAGACAATACATGATAATCTGAACACACAAATATATATGTGAATAGCCTGGCGTGTTACATTTCTGTTGAAGGGTTTGAAAAGCCCTCCACATTGATATTTTTCATTTTTTAATAAGGAACCTTTCAACTGGTTTTATGCCTAATCACATAATATTAATGAATATGTTTCCTGCACATACCGGTATACCTTATTTTTTCGTAAGACACGACTGTAGCTCAAATGATGAACAGGGGCATACAAGGAAATTACAGTGATGAGAATGTGCTAGGGTGGGAAGGACTATTTCGGACATTCAGTAGCTCCACAGAAAACAAATGCCTACAAACAATATAGTGTGTAGAGCCATAGGCTCAGAAACATACGTCTCTAAATACTAAGAATGTAGGTTGAACAAGTCATTTTTTGCAATAATCCAAGTAAGATCTTTTAACCGTTTGATGAAAAAAAAATTTTTATAATAATAATAATAATGATGATAATAATAATAATATAAATTCATTGTATTTTATGTTATATTATGCCAGGGTTCTATAAGTGGGCACTTTGTCTCCTTCTTATATATGCTTTGTAGACAGAAGCCAACATCTCCTATCAACATCATCCCCTGAGCTCGGCAGTAAGCTCCGAGTTCTCAGCTGCCTCTCCTCTCTTCACTCTTAGCACAAACAGATTTTTTTCTTTATCGTTTTAACCAGCTAATCCTAATCCTATGTACCATGTCGAAACAATTTGTACACAGTAGCCAGTGAAAGAAAATATGTTACAAAGGAGATACTGTCAATTTGAATCACATACATCACATGGTTAACCTTCAGTTCCTTCCAAGCAGAAACCTAAAACCTGCCTTTCTCTGCACACGCTCTCCTTGCTTTCCAATTCCAATAAAAGCAAATAATCAAACTATAAAACTAGGCATGGTTCCGGTTCAGGTGC
>JAPMUY010002519.1:0-21951 GCA_026901105.3 Galaxias olidus | reverse complement strand
ATGACTTACCGGTAACAAGATGTGATGCGTCATCACTGACGCATCACATAAAAACAATTTTTTCAAAAATACCGGCCAGGTGTGGGCGGGTCTAAGTTTCAGATCTAGGAGATTGACTAACAAGAAGCAATGGCATGTATGCAAGGTGGTAAATGCAAAGTATAGTGGCCTTGCCTATACAATTCAACGCCAGTTAGTGTTGCTAGCAAGGCACATAACACAAAGAAAGCTAGGGTGCTAGCACTAGCAGTCACAATACATGCAAAACAAAGCACAAACAACACACACATTAGTAAGCCGCAATATGTTTACCTTAACCAAATTAGATAAGACACTAAATCAACTATCGATATAAATAAACAAGGAAACCACAGAGAAGCATATGGGGGTTACAGAAAATGCTAGGTTTGCTAGGAGCCCCATTTCAAATGTATGCGAAACCGCAGAAAACACATTACGGTAGCTAACCCCATGTAGCCTTTACGTTTCAAGTTGCAATATGTTTACCGTAACCAAATGAGAACTGTAAATAAACTATCACACAAGGACAACACACGGGAAGCATCGGTTACAAAGAAAGCTAGGTTTGATAGCAGCCCCATTTCAAATGTATGTGAAACAAAGCACAAAACACATTAGTAATGTCAATAAGGTAAACGTGCAGCCCACGAAACAAATTCGATTATAACCTGCGAAGAGCCTATGAAAATATACAAGAAAACCAGTCGGGAAGCATAAAACTGACTAAAACGTTCGTTTAACTAACCAGGCTACAGGTAGCCTATAAAGTTAAGCTAAAACGTTAGAGGTGGCACGTTGCCTAACAATACAGCTAATATGCCGTCGTTAGCCAAGCCCCTGACCTTTACACTTCGTTCATAAATTATCCACTTTGCCCTGTCACAACGTAAACATTTTATTTGAGTAGGCTACTTACAATTACTGCTGTTATGCAGCGAATAGAATCCACTCCCGTTGAGAGTAAGCCACTTGCAACTCCTGCTGTTATTACTAAGATTCGAACAAGGTCTGTGTGTATACAGGTGGTAAGTAATCCCAGTTGCTTGTAGGTAAGTCAATGACTAATGTGCACGGGGATCAGCTGTTGAATGGTTTTCCATCCATGCGTTGGGCGACCCTGTCTCACAAACTAACAACATGCAAATACATAACATCAACGCTAGATAGCGGTTCATGACCGTGGATTAACTCGTCCCATTCATTTCAATGGGGCCAAAAACCGATTAAAAATAATAATAAAAAATATAACACGTGAACCGATCGCTTAGCTGTATGTAAGCGCAGTGGACTGCAATACCCAAGACATGTGGGCACTGGAATGGAATGATTGGGTCAAAACTGCGGGCGTAGTTAAGGCGCCAAAAAGAGGCCTAATAATAATAATAATAATAATAATAATAATAATAATAATATGACTTACCGGTAACAAGATGTGATGCGTCATCACTGACGCATCACCTAATAATAATAATAATAATATGACTTTCCGGTAACAGTATATGATTGCATGACGCAATCACATAATGATGCATGCTGTAGAAAATTATTAAATTAAAAAGTAAAGAAAAGTAAAACACATGACATAAAACCGACATGGTGCAATAAAATTGCAGATATTGAAAATAATTAATGAAACAACACACAAGACTAAATAAACCTTATCGCTTGTTAATAAAAGTGTAGATTTGGGGGACCTTTGGACTAAAAAAAGCTTACAGTAGGCTGACACTTTCTTTTGTGTGAGTGTTCAGGGGATCTTAAGGTGCAGATGTAACAAATGGAGATGGTATGTCTTCATCTGAAATCGAGGAATTTATGATTTGGGAATTAGAATACCTTGTTTAAAACACCGGGGGAGCTCTGTTTTTATTTATTAACTTTTGTAACACTTCCAGTTAAAATGTAGTAGGTTACTGTAGCCTGCACTCTGTGGTTGTCAATTTACTAAGGAAGAACACCCATGACCCATGACATTTTGAAGACACGTGGCAGACCTTGCTCGGCCGTTTCCTGATGGGAAGGCAACCTAGTTAGGGGTATGTAGTGAGCAACCATTAACCAATCTGAAAACCAGGCAATCATAACCAGAATGATCATGTAATTAATAATAATTCATTTTCATTTTATTTAGTTTTTAGTGCTTTTCTAGATACTCAAAGCACTTTACACAAATTGGTCGCCAATTAATAACACAGAACGAACAACGAAGGACCGACAGCTATCAAACACAACACTCAGTCTGAGTGATACCACTGCAGCCAATTCGCCTGATTTGCTCACCCAACATATTACGACAGACTTGCTCACACACATAGGACACAGACCGACTCCAGTTGAATTGGCAGTGACTGGTCAGGGCACTGGTAGGAGGATCCAGCATGTCTTTTGATGGTGGGAGGAAACCGGAGTACCCGTAGGAAACCCTCACAACACGGGGAGAACATGCAAACTCCACACAGAAAGGCCATTGGGTCAGGTGGTTGATGTTGTGTCGCAGGAAAAACATAATAAACACAAAAATAAACCCTATAAAGCCTCAGCTGGGTCACGCCTCTCCCCTCTGGGTTGTGGGCTCCCTAGCCAGGGATGCGGCTCAGTGGTGTGCATGCACTACGAGTGCATGGGTGTTACAGACCGTAGAGTGCGGGTACAGACTCCAGTTTCGCAGCAGCCTGCCTCGGTTTGTAGGGATCATAGAGACCTCTGTCAGACGAGCTCGCCCCTATTCTAGCGGAGGAGATACGCTCTCTCCTACGGAAAGGGGCTGTGAGATACGTGGCACCAACGGAGGCACACAGCGGGTTCTACTAGCGGTATTTCCTGGTGCCGAAAAAAGGGGGGAGTGGGGGTACGCCCCATCCTGGACCTGAGGCGATTAAACAGCCGCTTGACTGTATTCTAGTTCAAAATGCTGACAATCAGAGGCCTCTTATGCAATATCCGGCAGGGCGATTGGTTGACAACCATAGACCTAAAGGATGCTTATTTTCAAATTTCTGTCCTCCCCGCACACAGGAAGTTCCTCAGGTTTGCGTTCAAAGGTCAGGTGTTCAAGTTCCAGGTTCTCCCCTTCAGACTCTCACTGGCACCCCGAACGTTTACCAAGTGCGTAGCTGAAGGCGCAGGGTATGCGCGTACACAGTTACCTGGACGATTGGTTATTGTGCGCAGGCACGAGAGAGGAGGCGACAGAGCACACGAGTATTCTCTTGTCCCGTCTAGCCTCCCTCGGTTTCGTGGTGAACCCCAAAAAGAGCTGTCTGGTTCCCTCCCAGTGCGTTACGTTCCTGGGAATAACCATCCGCTCGGTTCCGAACCGCGCTTTTCTCTCTTAAGACTGTGCCCAGACGCTTTACAAGTTTCTGGCCGGTTTTTGGCAGGGCGCACGGGTTTCGGTCAGGACATGTTTGCGTCTGTTGGGGCTCATGTTCTCCATGACTGCAGTAGTCCCACTGGGTCTCCTCCACATGTGGGCTTTCCAATTCTGGCTGGCGGCCAGAGTGTTATACCACACGAGGAGGCTGGATTTGGATCCCTGAAGGTCACCAACCACTGCGTTTTGGCGCTGGCGGCGTGGCGGGACAGAGCGCTGCTCCAGACAGGCACACTATTGGGCCCTGTAGTACGCTAGCATGTAGTGACGACAGATGCCTCCCTCACAGGATGGGGGGGAGTCTGCGAGGGACGTCCGGTGAGCGGTGTGTGGGACGCGTCTCAACGCTGTCTCCACATCAGTCACCTGGAACTGCTCATGGTGTTCCTGGTGCTGAAACGGTTTTTCCCGTTGCTGGGCAACGAGGATGTGTTGGTCAGAATGGACAACACGACTGTGGTGGCTTTTGTGAATCGACAGGGCGAATCCCGCTCCTGGACACAAGTTGGCCAGGCAGCTATTGCTGTGGTGTGCAGTGAACCTGAGGTCGCGCAGGGCTACTCATGTCCCTGGTCACCTGAATACTGGCGCAGACCTTCTCTCCCGGGGAGAAATCCTGCCTGGAGAGTGGCGCCTGCATCCGGAGGTGGTACGAGAGATTTGGTGTCGCTTCGGAGAAGCGTCCGTCGATCTCTTCGCCTCGGCAGCCAGTGCCCAGTGTCGCCTTTACTTCTCTCTCCTCTGGGCGTAGATGCTCTGACGCACGCGTGGACTGCAGACAGGCTGCTTTACGCGTTTCCCCCTACAGCTTGGATCCCGGCCGTGCTGGCCCGTGTGAGGTCACAGAGTCTGTTGCTGATATTAGTAGCCCCTCAACGGTTAACCAAACCATAGGGGGCTGATATATACAGCTTGGTGGTGGGGGAGCCTTGGCTGCTCCTGTTGCGCCCGGACTTAAAGTCTCAAGTGAACGGCGAGATTTGGCCCCAGAACCCACAGAAGTGGTGTCCATGGGCTTGGCCCATGGTGTCTACGGGTGACACCCCAAGGTGGTCCCTACTATTCAGAGCGTGTCGCGTCCCGCAGTTCTGAGAGACGACAGGACTAGAGGAATAAGCGATAGCAAGCTTTAATCAATAAAATAATCAATACAAAATAAAAATGTCAAGAATACGATGATATCAAAAGATATCAAAGGGCTACACCACGCTACACCAGTCTGCTGTCCTACACACACACACCGACCGACCCAGTCTACCGAATGCCACCCCCTGGGAGGGGTGTGCCCTCCTTTTATACAGTGGTACAATACAAGATAAGACAACTGGATGGAGAGATGTCATTAGTTTAGACTGTTTGACCCTCCCTTTTGGTGCGCAGGCTCAGTCCTAAGCCTCTAGGCACTCCAGATGGGACCAGTCCCGAGTGCGCTGTAAGGGAGGGGGAGAGAGTCTACAGAGATAGTAACAATGACCATTGACAGACCTTGGACAGATTATAATGTGTAGGATTGTCCTTCAGGCAGCACGGTGGCTCGGTGGTTAGCACTGTTGCCTCACAGCAAGAAGGTCCTGGGTTCAATCTCCACCTGACCCAAGGGCGTTTCTGTGTGGAGTTTGCATGTTTCTCCCCGTGTTGGCGTGGGTTTCCTCCGGGTACTCCGGTTTCCTCCCACAGTCCAAAAAGTCCAGCTGGGATAGGCTCCAGCCCCCCCGTGACCCTGTACAGGATAAGCGGTAAAGCTAATGGATGGAGGATTGTCCTTTTAATACACAGCACACAATATATGTAATTAAGTGGTCTAATACACAGCATATAGTACATGTAACTAAATGGTTTAATACACAGTATATAATACATGTAACTAAATGGTTTAACCTTAACAAGCGCTAGAGGAGCATCCACCAGGTCTCTGCATGACCTGAGATGGCGCGTGTTCGAGTCCTGGTGCGAGGAGCGGAGTTTGGTGTCGTTCCAATGCGACCTGGGGAATATCCTATTATTCCTTCAGGGGCTACCTTGTCGGCTTGCCATGTCGGCTTTAATGGAAAGACTGTTGGTGCTCACCCTCTCGTGTCTTGCTTCATGAGAGGTGTACGCAGGCTGCGCCCGGTGTCTAAACCACTCACTCCCTCTTGGGATCCCAGGTTTGTTCTGGATAGACTGTCTCGGGCTCCGTTCGAGCCCATGGAGACTCGCAGTGTTAAGGCGTTGTCACTCGTTGTCACAGCTTTGTTGTTGGTCTTGGCCACCTCCAAGCGTGTCAGTGATTTACAGGCTCTCTCCGTTCATCCTTCGTGTACTCAGTTTGCCCCCGGAGATGCCAAGGTGACCTTAAAACCAAACTCAGCGTTTGTGCCGAAGGTTCTGAGCATGAATTACACCTGTAACTATTGACGTGCTCCGGCTTCGTCCCGATACGGATCTGCGCTCCCTGGAGTATCTGTGCCCTGTACACGCGCTGTGCGGTTACATGGATAGGACAAAGGGATTCCGTTCCACGGATCAGTTGTTTGTATGTTTTGCTCGCCCTTTCATTGGGAAGGGCTGTCCAAAATCAGACTTGCTAAGCGGTTAGTGCAGGCTATTCAGTTTGCCTATGGCGCTATGGGACGCGCATTGCCTATGGCCATACATGCACATTCCACTCGTGGAATTGCCGCCTCATGGGCGTTTTCCATGGGTGTGTCTGTCTTGGACATTTGTGCTGCGGCTAGCTGGGCTACGCCGCACACCTTTGTATCTTGGTACAGATTGGATGTGACGGCGCCCAATCTGGCGCAGGCGGTGCTTAGTGTGGGCGGTCAGGAGTGAAGGCTGGACCTCCGGTCATCAGGAGTTGTTCGATGTTCACGACCTATGGGGTGTTGTGGTACAATGTCTCCCATACAGAGGAGTTGAACGTATCGACTGTAATAGAACTGGGGGTTATGAATTTAACCCAGGTTCTAAAAAGGAGAGGAGTGAGACTCCTCTCCAAAGTCTGCCCCATGGCTGAATGATGACTGGATTCAAATCTGGAGTGAGATGGGTCTGCTACTGTATTTATAGAGTAGCTGACACGGGTGCGCGTGACCCTTAACACTTACACAACAGCGCCTTGTAATCCACAAGGCTTGTGAGACTTTAAGTGAATGATATGCGCTCTAAGAGCGTTTTCCATAGACAGGAGTCTCACTCCTCTCCTTATTAGAACCTGGGTTAAATTCATAACCCCCAGACATTATAGCATAGTCATTTCTCAAAGTTCTCAAAGTACTTAGGATTACCTTTATAGCCTTTTATAATCATATGATTTTACACAATATGTCTGGGCCAACACACAGCCGCGGGCACACTTTGGACTTGGTGATATATCTGGGACTAAATGTTGGAGTGTCATCTATTATTGATATAGCTGTCACTGACCATTACTGTAATTTTTCCAACACTAATGAGCGTTGAGTCAAAAAGCTTTTCTTAAATGCATCACCTGCATCTGAGTTCATTGACCTTATGGCCATATCTGCTACCTTCACTGATGGCCCTATTGAGGATTTAGTTAATAATTTAAACTCTAGACTCAGAGGTGCCCTTAACATTAGAGCTCCCGAAAAAAAACCTGTACCCTGGAAAAACAAGGCCACACAATCACAAAAGAGAATGTTGAAAGGCTGAACGCAAATGGAGAAAGGTTACAGGTTCACTGAAATACTCCAGACTTCAGTTCGACACCTACGTTAAGGCTGTTCGAACAGAGAGGCCGGTTGTGATGCAGAGAACATTGTTTTCTACTATAGACCATATTCCAAATCCATTCCCAGCAGCATAGTGGCTAAGTCAGGTGTCTGTTTCAAAGTGTGAAGGGTTTGTATCTTTCTTTCAAGAAAAAATATGCAATATCAGATCGGGCTTTCAGTAAACACCATATGATGCTGACAATCCCCTAACAATCCCCTAATCCCCGTTTTTGGTGGCCTGTCCCCGGCTGGAGCTGTCCCCAGAAACGTCACCATTTTTAATTGTGTCTTCAAAACACACTGCTAAGTGAAATAATATTTTAAGTGGCAAGACAGACAAGTTACGGTTTCAATCGCATTGTGCTTTTTTTGCCAAAAGATGGTTGTGACGAGAGATCCGCCTGACGTCACAACAACAAAAATATAATTTTTATTCTCTCATTCCAAAGTGTTTTCACCACCTGCGGCATTTTACATTTGTTTACAAATGCATCATATCATCTACCACTTGCTTTCGCTACTTTTAGAGAAAACTATGTACTGCACCATAGTTTATTACAGTAATACATTTACCATGGTCAAACTACATGAAACCAGAGTTGTCCCCGTTTTTAATTTCATAGCGAATAACATTGGATATTTTAATGATATATTGACTGCTGAACTGGAAACGTCCCCGGTTTCCATTTCAGAAATCTGGTCACCTCATTTAAGGATCCTATCAGTTAATGTGCTGGAAATTGTGAGCGGCTTATTACAAACATAAATGTTTCATGAGCCATTCAAAACTGCCTTCATTAAGCCACTACTTAAGCCTAAACTAGAAATCATTGTATTCAGTAACTTTAGACCGATTTCAAATATCCACTTTGAGTAAAATACAAACAAATATTATATTTGTGAGAGAAAATATAATTTTCAAAGTGAGAGCTCTGTTAACAGCGGAGAATGTTACTATCAGATAGCGTTCCCTTAGCAAGTTTTATATGTAGAACGTTGTATTTTAGAAGTGTTTGGAGAACAGTTATATTTTTTAAATGGGGAAACAAAACCTGTTAGTTGTGTCTTTATTGACACAACCAACTACTGTTATTTCTGTCAATAAATAATATTGTGTTTGTGTGAGATTTTATTTTGAAAGTAGGAGAGCTCAATAACTATATAAAACAGCGGAGAATGTTACTGTCAGATAGCGTTCCCTCAGTTTTATATGTAGAACGTTGTATTCTAGAAGTGATCGGCGAATTTCATCACTGTAGTTATATTTTTTAAAGGGTTTTTATGTTTTTATGGGGAAACAACAATATTATATTTGTGAGAGAGATTTCATTTTGAAAGTAGGAGAGCTCTGTTACTATATACAACAGCATAGAATGTTAGCATTCCCCCGTCAATAAGAAAGAAAGCTCACACACCTGTTAAATTCATACTGCTGACTTGTTTCCCCAAAACTTGTAAGTCTTGTGATTTTCAGCCTGCTATAGCTACATTTGCGCATCATAACAAGGGGAACACATCCTGACAGCTGGTAATGTTACTGTCAAATAGCGTTTGTTCAATATGAACTGAAGTGCTACTCCCAGGCGCATTGGTGCAGATGCCCTGAACTGTTAGCGCGGTGTCCCACTTCTGTCACCATGTTTCGATGTCAAATAACGAGACGGATTCATTGATGCAGTTAATAACTGGTGTTTGGCGTAATAGCCAAGACAGTCGGTATACAAACATAACAACAGGCAAATACATAACATCAACGCAAGATGGCGGTATACGGCCGTGAAAACACCCCATTCTTTCAATAGGGGCAAAAACCGATTAAAAACAATAATTAACTAGCTACATGTAAGCACACTAGACGGCAATACCCAAGACCTGTCGGCACTGGAATGGGATCGACCGGGTCAAAACTGCGGGCGTAGTTAAGGAGCCAAAAACAGGCCTAATAATAATAATAAGAAGAATATGAATTTGCAATAACAAGATGTGTGCGTAAGCACTGACGCATCACATAATGATGATAAACTGACTTCAAAATTTAAATGTAAACAAAACTAAGCAGCGAGAGTCACTTTTTTTCACGGGAGTGTTTGATACCCTTGCAATCAGTAACATCTTAGCTTTAAAACCAGGCCTATCTGAAAATAATCGCCCACTTAGTATGCTGTAGTGTTAGCATGCTCTTTATTTTTCAACTAGCTAGCTTGTATCACGATCGGGTCAATACAATGGTTGGTGACACAACTAGCCATCGTTATTCAACTTTGGTTTAATCCAAAAAATATCTGTAGCCAATGAGATACCCTTTGATGGATATTATGATATACACAAGGTGAGATGTTAGTCCACACAGACTTTGACTTGTCTTTGGAGTGCAGGTAGGGAGAGACCGACTGAGCTAGTGAAGAAGAAAAAGTATTAACACAGTACACCCATGCCAGATGGGCACCAAAACAGCCTAACGATTATCATGCACGAATATGATCATGTTAAATTTTATTAATTCGCTCACAGTCTCAAAAAGTACCATTTTGGTCACAGTCTAGAGCCCTGAGCGTGATGCATAGTTACTACGTCACTGCCATCTGCGTGTCCTTCACAGAATCACACAGAGGCCAAGGAAAGTATTTTTTGTCTGGGGGAAATGAAATGGCTATACTATCAGCGTGATCATCGGCCAATTTTTACTCAATGACCAATTGTGCTTATTTAAGCAAATTTCGTCCAATACCAATAAGTCAGATATATCATGTATCGCTACTATTTACATAATAAAATATATTGAAGAAGGGCCTGTGATAGACTGGCGACCTGTCCAGGGTGTACTCCGCCTCTCGCCCTCTGTCGGCTGGGATAGGCTCCAGCCCCCCCCGCGACCCTGTTAAGGATAAGCAGTACAGCTAATGAATGAATGAATATAATGAAGAGTTTAAACCACTGCTAGTGCTTATTTGCACAGTTGGCATTCCCTGTTTGGATACCCAATTCTCCTGGCTTTAGACAAAAACATCTCCAACGCCCGCCTGTATGGTAAGACTCTGGGGCAGGTCCATTTATTGTATTTCTGAGGCATGCAGCCAAGTGCCCCCCTTTTAATGTAGTTTTCAGGTCAGTTATGACTTGAAATAGACACAAACTTGCATAACCATAATACCCTGCTCATCGGTGAGAAGTCTAGGTCACAGTTCACGCTGGAGACATGAATGACCAGGGCCTGATATTGTTACTTTATTAGTTTTAATCATAATTTTGTTTTGTTTTCCTCTGTCATGTAAAGCACATTGAGCTGCACTTATTGTATGAAATGTGCTGTACAAAAATATTAGCATTATTATAATAAGTTACTTGGTAAATGTTATGATCACTCATCTTAGGATCGTCTGTATGTACAGGGCATGCAGATCCACATTAGCCAGACCACTAAGGACCACCTGGAACATGAGCCCTACATCATTGAGGAGAGAGGCAAGATTTTTGTCAAGGTAGATGTCACATGTGGTAAAAGTACCTCTTCTAAAAAACACAGAAATAACAAAATTTTACCCTGCCACACAAAAAGGATTTGCATGTAATGTTTGGGTCAAAGGTAGCTAGTGAATTCATATATTTTATCCAAAGTTATGATTAGGGAATTCACCTGACAACGGTTTATTCCAATGTAAATTATAGGGAAAAGGCTACATGAAGACCTACTGGTTAAAGGGGAAGAAAGACCTGTCATTCAAGACTCCAGCTGAGCTACGATACAGTAGTGAGCAAAGAGATTCCGAGGAGAGGAGCTCTAATGGGTAAGTCAGAGCACACACAAGTAAAGGAGACAGTAGCTACATCAGGGTGTCCGCGGGATCTTAACAATTTAGTGAAAATTAAGACCCTTAAAAAGTATCAAAAAGTCTTAATTGACATTTTACGAAGCATTAATTTTCTGTGCAACTTTTTCAATGTGAACCTAGACTATTTGTCCAAAGAATTAGTATGCTAAAAGTTTGCGTAAATATATTAATATTGCGTGGCGCTTATGGGATTCTTCTGTGTTGGCTAGTTAGGTTATAGAATCCTGCAAAATGTGACGTCATATGAAATGGTCTAACATTTCTCGCGTACGCTAACCCACTGACTGCTGTCCCTGTCAGATTGACCAACGCGCCACTATTAGTGTTTTTCTATTGGTTTTTCCCTAGACAGACCAGTCAATTCGCCGACAATTTGAGCCGACTCATTTAAGCTAGCGCAAAAGTATTGGCACCATATGAAATTAAACGGAATCTATTGGTATCATGAATAAGGCTTGTTATACTAGCTTGTCGGGGAAGAGGGCTAAATAATGCACTGAAGTTAGGATGCGTTTTGGCGAGACTCGAGAGAAGACGTTAGCAGGCTAACTCAGTAAGCTAGCCAACAGTGTTTACTTTCTTCACTGGGATAGAGAGGAGACAGCGAAAAAGAGAAGGAGATGGACTGAGAAGAAGAATAGAAGAGCTGGTGTTTATAACAGTGTTTCCTACCTGGCACTGTCTTCTCTTTAAAATATATTAAATCTTGCTGAAATATAATAAGATAATGTATGTCAATTTAAATATACATAAAGATAACATATACATTGTTGGCAAACTATTATAAACACCAGTTTTCCATATTTTACAATATTCATAGATGTAACTTAAAAGGGTTTTTATAATAAAAAATATATTTTAGAGAAACGAGGGGAAATGTAGAGAATGAGACAAGCAGAGCACAGAGTGTGAGAAGAGGAGAGTGAGAGAGCAGATTCTTCCAAGGAGAGAGACTAGAGAAGATAGCGAGAGAAAGGGAAATAAATCTCTAATCTAGTCAAGGCACAGTGACTAAACTAAAGTAATGATTATTATATAATCTATAGAAGTTATCCCGAACAAATACTTGTTAGTTTTGCAGTTTCAATCAGTAACTGAAGGTAAAGGTGTGTCACTGGTGTAACCGTTTACAGCTCAAAGTGGCGCTGAAGTCTTAAAATATATTGAAAGTGTCTTAAAAAAGGGTTTAAAAAGTATTGAATTAACCTCTGGATTCCTGAATATACCCTGTACATTAGTAGTGAACAGACTCTTGAGGATAGACGCTCTAATGGGTGGGTTGGAGTACACAGAAGTAAAAGTGCCTATCTGACAATGTAGTTTATGTTCAGACTCTTTAATCAGCGTTTCTGAAGTATTTTTTGGCAGTGGTTTATCACTGCTGTAGGCAGTGGTTTATCTTTAGGAAACACAACTGCATATGAATTAATTATTGGTAATTATTACGGTGAATTTTGTTGGTAAAAACTTTCCTTCATTAAGTGAAAATTAAGCTATGTTGTCAATTAGTTTTCCTGTGCCCCTAGCTCCACGTGCACCAACACCAAGCGCTCCACCTCCAATCTCAACATCCCCAACGAAGAGCAAGCCGAAGGGAAGCCCACTCCAACAGACTTGCTCACAGATACAATGCCGCCACTAGAGGGCGCCACTGAGCCCCCCTCTGTCTCCACTGAGCCTCAGGAGAAAGAGAAGAGCAAAAAAACTAGGAACAACAACAGACGAGCCAAGCCGGTGATTCCCCAAGGCAACATTGTGGTGGTGGTACAGGAAAGTGCAGCACTGCGGATCGATGAGATTGAGAATGCGAGACCCGTACTAAACAACAAGAAAAACAGCTTCAGGCAGCAGAACGCCAAGCTACCCACCAGCCTGCCCATACACAGCTCTTCCTGCTCTTTACTGTGAAGAAACAATCCTAATCCTAACCCTAACCCAACCCCCAACTCTGAAGATAACCTAATTTATCACGTAGGTCGAGATAACACACAATTAGAAGGGCAAAGAATTTTACTGGCGATAGTGCAAAAAAATATTTAAAACCCTGGTTTTGCTACTACCTTCACATTGCGACCAAAACACTGTTATATCAAAGAAGTTAATGCCAATCCTTTGAATGTAGAAGAATGGGATTAGGCCTAATTCAGGCATATTAGATCGGTATCATAGTCCCTGAGAGGCCAACGCACTGTATCTTAAGAAAATAGACAGAACACAAGCAAATTAAGAAAACATTTACCTCAATTTCATGACACACGCACGGCATTTAGAAAATGCGTTGCAAATTCAGAGAACAACACATTACAGAAACGCGCTCCAAATACAGAAAACACAACACAGCAGAAACGCGTTGCAAATACCACAGAACATATTACAGAAACTCACTGAAAATACAGACAGCACATCAGAGTTGTTTCCAGAAGACACATAAAAGTGATGAACACGTCTGGACATGCTTGTTGAAGTCGGCCATCTGTCAGACGGTGGTGTTGGAAAATGAAAGTGGTTTTGGTTTATTTTAACATTTTGATCGCATTTTTTTATTTATCATTGCAGATATCTGCTGTTAACCTAGCGTTGCCCTTTTGCTTATTATTAGCCTGCCAATTAAAATAACAAATTGTGAAACACGCTATGTTAGTTGGCTGTGGTTAATGTTACTTTCCAAACTGTCACCAAGTAACATTCAAGGGTGAAAATAAATTCCAAATTGTTAAAATAATTGGTTAAAACAAGAACTAAGGACTTCCATTGTGTTGTCGATATTTGCAGCGCGTTTCTGTAATGTGTTGTGTTTTCTGTATTTGCAGCGTGTTTCTGTAATGTGTTGTTTGAATTTGCAGGACGTTTCTAAATGCTGCGCATGTGTTGTCAAATTGATATAGAGGTTTTCTTAGTTTGCTTTTGTTAGTTTATTTGTTATGTGTTTTCTTAAGTTGCAGTATGTTGGCCTCTAAGGGCCACCTGAGAATCCTCTATATTAAGTCTGATCAATCTATCTGTGGTATTACAACCTGGAATTAAATTGGATTTACGATCTGATGTACACTTTGAAGGTGTCATATTTGTTTATTGTTACCCGAAGTAAATTAAACCAAAAATAAGGAAATGTGTTATTGTTAAGAGCCTCAACCCCCACCCCCTCTTCTCACCTGGATTGACTTCCCATTGAGTCTCAAATTACATTTAAAATACTACTCCTCACCTACAAGTCCTTACGTGCCATCCTACCATTCTTAAATCCTTAACTCCCACACTCCCTCTCGTAACCTTCGCTCATCGAGCATTGGAATTCTTACCACTCGCAAAACCAGACTATGAAAACTTGCTCAAGCGCTATCTTGTTGGATAGGGACTGGTGGTGAACAGCAATTTTGAAGTCTCACCACAAATTCTCAATTACGTTCATGTCTAAGTTTTGGTCGTGTGAGGCTAGCTTGGCCATGGAAACTAATTTCCTGAAGCTCTGGACGCACAGTTATTGTGCTAATGCTGCTTCCAAAGGCAGTTTGGAACTCAGTAGTGAGTGATGCAACAGATGATAGACAATTTGTACGTGCTACACTCTTTGGATTCGTATGCCCCTTTCTTAGTTTGTGTGGTCTACTGCTAGCTGTTCATCATTTTTGATATCCAAAATACACTTTCAAATACCACCATCTTCCATTTGGATATCACGTTTTTTGTTGTGTGATATCTACTTTCTGAATTTGGATATCAAGAGTTTTTAACCACTGTTAACAGTTTCGATACTGTGAGGATAATCATAAACGCTAATGCTGAGTTGAGTGCAAAAGGGGGCAAACCGGAAACTGAATAACAGGAAATATAGGGGGGGAGGGGTGAGTCCCACCATCTGGCTCACGGGATACGACTGGGGGCGGCTAGCATATAAGAGAGGGAGGAGGGGGGAAGAAAGATAGAATCCATGCTGGAGCGGCCGCTCTGCTTTATTCTCCGGTATCCACACACTTGTGACGATATCTGCAAGGTAATTAATTGAATACGCGCCTACGCTTATATTAAATGATTTATTTAGCATTAATATGTGTGACATTAAGGTTTGGAATAAATTAGAATAAAACTAATATGTGATTGTTTCCTCGTGTCCGAGTGGTCTTCCTCGCCAACAAAGAACTCTGGTATGTGAGGGGAAAACCCTAACAATACCAACATATTTGAACCGTTATTTAACCACGCAAGTCCAACTGAGAAAGCTTTGCAGTGGCGACCTGGTCCTGTAGGGTCAAATCGACCAACTGACTACGTTCTATGCCAGTGCCTCAGTCAGGGTACTGACGGGAGGTTAGCCCTAACATGTTTTTATGGTGGTGGGAGGAAACTGGAGCACCCGGCGTAAACCCATACAAACTCCACATAGGAAGGACCTGGATCAGCCAGGGTTTGAGCCCAGGACCTTTTTGCTGTGAGGCATCAGTGCTAACCACTGAGCCACCGTATTGCATGGATATCCACATTTCACCGAAAATTAACCATGATGTCGATTTATTCTGTGACGTCTGCTTGTGGTAAGCTCAGTTTTGACATTTGATCACCATTTCCTGTTGTGCTATCATTGTTTCTACTTGAGCCTGTTAATAACCAAGATAGTAAAATTAAACTGACCCAGACACGGGCCAGATGTACATCAACATTCGGTCCAGATCGGTAAAACGGGTCCAATGTATTTTTGCACAATGGGCCAGATCCGGTGTGGATTTGCATTACGGATCTTAGACAGTGTTGTTCCAGAATTGCCCCTGATTAAGATCATTTGAGTCAATATGGCCCAAAACCAGCTCATATACATTAGTTTTGCTCTAATCAGCACTGGGCCGTTTTTCAATGCTGACTTACCACATTTTCATATTATCATTTTAATAAGCTACGTAGTTAAACAGTGACAACGTCACCGCGTCTCAAACAACATCAGTCATGATCTTGCCACAATATAAGTTGCGCAATAGCCTTTGGTCCAGTCATTGTTTTTATGATTTATATCTTATCTGCGCCCAGTTTACTTAAATGCAGGCCCATTATGCAAAAGGACACTGGTTTTACCGATCTGGAGCAAATGGTAAACACATCTGGCTCGTGTCTGGTCCAGTTTATCATCACGATTGCAAATCGGTTCCAGCCACATACGGCGCGAAGGCGCACAGCGGGTGTGACTGCTATGCGAATCTGGCGAGTTGTGGCCAGATCCAGTCAACTGCGATCTGGGTAGCTTGGTTCACCATACATTTCAGTTTAATACTTTACTTTTTTATTTTTATTTGCTGTCTGGGTTGATACTAATGTGAAACAAAAAACAATTGTAACAGTAAAGTTAAGGGTAGTGGCTAGATAAGCAAATTCGACTAGCTGGCTGTCTAGCTAGATTCACAAGCAATTGTGGTGGAAATGTATCCATTATAATGTAGCCTACTATAAATTGGGTTTACTATAACTTTAGCATGATCTAAAATCCGACTAGCTGGCTGTCTGGGCAGATTCATAAGCAATTGTGATGGAAATGTATCATCCCATATATGTCAAAACGTACTGTATGTTCTCTATTGCATTTGGCTAAACTGCAGACAGCCAGCTTTGTAGGTTTGGACTGAGCCATAAAGAGAGACATCTCTCTATATGGCTCCGGGTTTGGATACAACCTTTTTTAATTATGATTTTCAATTTTCATCATTCTGTTGTGCGACAGCAAAAAGAACGATCATAGATGTAAATCTCTGTGTAAGAAGGAAATGTCTGTTTGCTGACATGTTGACTAAATATGGTAAAGCAAATGTAAAGGAGGTTGTCTTAATGTTCTGTGCTGGGGATAAATGCAGCAAGAAAAACTTTTGAGGAAGTACTTTCAGAATTGTCTGTGAGAGAGATTCAAAGGAGGGGCCATGGGGCTAGAATATCTTTAAATATTGAGAGCCCAAGTTCTCGGTGGCACTGTCCCAGGACCACATTTGAGCTGACCATAAATTAAGCTGCCTAGCTGGTGACTGACGCCCTACTTGCTGGCCAAACGAACCTCTCGTTCACAGAGAATCTCGAGCCGACTCGAGCCTACCTCTTAACTCAGTTAGCGCACGCAATCTTGAGACGGGATAGAGCCGACTGGAGCCTATCTCTTGACTCGATCAGCACACGCAATCTTGACACTGGATATTAATGCTCAATACTCTGTGCTTTTAGCTTATAGCTTTTAGCTTATAGGTAAGCATATTAATGCTCGGTTGCTCCATTGATATAAACATATCAATGCTCTGTTCCTTTTAGCTTATAGGACTGATCTGTTGCTACTTTGATATAAGCATATCAACGTTTAGTTGTTCATTTAGCTTATAGGAAAGCATATTAATACTCGGCTGCTCCTTTGATATAAGCATATCAATGTTCTGTTGCTTCATTAAGCTTAATGGAGAGCATATTAATGTCGATATTGTAACCTGATACTTTGTGCTTCGCGAATAAAGACCTTTTGTGAAATAAATACAGGCCTGTGAGACTCTGACTATAACAAAGTAGCTTGGTGTCCTCCTAGGCTCTGATAAGGGTCTGTAAAAATTGAGAATTAACTACAAAAGTAGCTCGGTCTCCTCTTAGGCACTCAGACACCCTCGAGCAGAAGTGCTTAATAATCTTACACACACAGGAAACTAAACCAGCGGCCCCATGGCTGCTGTGAGTGTGTGAGCAGGGCCTCCCTCCCACAGCTTCCTGACTATGGAAACACATTCTGCTGCTAAAACACAGAAGAAGGTAAGTGAAAGAGATTGAATTTTAGACATTGTCTGGGCTTTGTAAACGTAAGACACTAGATCAACGGGGGTGCTTGTTTCGAGAAGCGATCCATAGGGATGCCTATAGTGCTCCCTCTCTACCTAGGTGTTTGTCCTTGAACACGGGTGTAAGAGAAACCCAAGGTCATCTCCTTTTGGTGGAAAAAAGTTACAAAAGTTTGGGTAGGGGGAATAAAACTAGAGAGTATCTACACAGGGAAGAAAAGAGATGAAGCACATTTGAAAGGGGCCTCCAGGGCTGTAGCTCGGCACCTCACAGCAAAGAGGAAAAGCACGGGGTTGGCACGAGGGAGGACCTCTTTTAGGCAAGGGACACATAAGGGCCGTAACCCACGAGGGAACCTACCATATCGGTTCACGACTACTTCAGGTGCCGTTCCTAGGGGAATGAAAATAAACAGGGTACAGTGAGTCAGGAAGGGACAAGAAGCTTCCCCAAATGAGATTATTTTTGCATCCTTTTGGGTTTGTGCAACAATTCTGATATCAAGCTTTTAAAATACATTGTCAAGTTTTAATGTGATGCGTCAGTGATGATGCTCCCATATTGAAATCACAAAGTCATATTCTTATTATTATTAGGTTGATTTTTGGCCACCTAACTATGCCCGCAGTTATATACCCTTTTGATTCCATTCTTGTGCCAACATGTCCAGCATTACTCTGATCCAACGCACAGCAAATGGTTTATTTTATAGAGCTAACGAGGCATACAAAAGAAAGAAACTCCGCTATCGCGAATTAGCAGCTGAGGCAGAACAGCGAGGGTGGAGAACAAAGGTGTGTCCTGTGGCAATATCAACAACCAAACTACTTAAGGAGTTAGGGATCTGCGGCAAAGAATTGCGCCAGACCATAAAAGCTAAGTGGTAAGTATCCCTGCAGAGTTGGCAGAAAGCACCTGCAGGAATAGGTAATAGGGATAGGGATAGGGATATCTCAGTTTAATAAACTTTTTTTAATCTCTGGCCGTGCCGAGAGCAGATATAGAGGGGGGTGGCTCTGAGACGTCATTGCTCACTGTTAAGCCTTTTGAAGGTGTCGTAGGGCTCAAATTAACGAAACATCCGGGATGGAGGGTGCCCACTTGAAAACCCCAATGACATAGGCCTATCTGCTCTCAACCAAAGTCCATTCTAAAAAATTGGCTTTTGAAGTGCTTGTCTTGGAGTATGGCATAATGGATATAACATCTATCCTGTGTATATTGAAATGACATGTATTTGCGTTACTCCAGTTCATCAACTCAAAACTACCACTTGCCACCGGTCTGCCTTTTAGTGAAAATCACCGCGTTATTACAATTCCATATTGCACTTCAATCTGAAACCATGCCATGAGTTGGTTTATCTGGCATAGACCACCATTTCTTTACCGTATGGACATTTCTACATGTTATATACATACTATATCCATAGCTCAGTTAAAAGGCCAGTAAATGAAGATTTTTCAATATTGGCCTTCTACTGGAATTAAACAATAAACTTGAGACTTACCCAAGATTGTTTTTAGGGTGAAATATGGTTTATTATGTTGTATTTTATACACAAAGACTCAATAATTTAAGAGTGTCAAATATAATTGAAAAAAATTACATTTGTAAAATATAAAAATGTCAATGTCTTTTGTGCATACATACACCCTTGAACATTACATTTAAAAAAGTAAATTAATCATTACCTGTGTTTTGTTCCTTTTGTTATCGAATCAAATTATCTTTAGGAACACTCGCTTTTACATCAGTCTAAAATTACATTAAAAATGGGTGTCATAAGAAAATATTTGCACATTTGGGTAGTGTGATATTAATATAAAACGATATTCATCCCATAATGAGAACTCATGCACACTGTAAAACGTTGCTGTAAATTTACAGTAAAATTTAACAGTAACGTACTGTAATTGGATTATACAGTAGAATGCTGTGAAAACTGCATTCTTGAAGCCTAAATATTTGTTTTAGAATTCCAACGGTCAAACGTGTAACTTTACTGCTATTGGCTAAGGATCGCAGGAAATAATATTGTAAACATCTCTTAATTGCTGCATTTTTTTAAAACTATGGGAGGACAACAAAGGCGGTTTTTTAGAAAATCTCGGTGCTTGCACATCAAGTGGTCCTACTAACTTCTGTTTAAGATCATGAAACGGTCCTGTTCTAAAATTGGATCAGAGCATAATTATGTGATGCGTCAGTGACGCCCACATCTTGTTATCCGCAAAGTCATATTCCTCCTCATTATTAGGCCTATTTTTGGCGCCTTAACTACACCCGCAGGTTTTGACCCAATCGGTTCCATTCCAGTGCCCACATGTCTTGGGTATTGCAGTCCAGTGCGTGTATATACAGCTAAGTGAACGGTTCACATGTTATATTTTTTATTATTATTGTTCACGTGTTATATTTTATATTATTTCTAATTGTTTTTTGGCTCTATTTAAATTAATGGGTTTCACGGTTTTACAGTTTTTTCACGGTCAAATACCGCCATCTTTTGTCATAAATTCTTATTCTATCAACGATAGACATTTCAGAAAAGGTGCGCTAGCTAACGGCTAATGTTAATGCAGACCAGTTACTGCAGTCACGTTTGACGAGTCTACCATGATGTCTCACTAGTTGCAGTTGCAAGCCTTTGGTGACAATTTGTTTACTGTAAGGATTTGAGAAATAGCACACTAATGAATAGCCTACAAATTGTGGTACATTTCTCTATTGTAAGGACTGATGATCCTTCTAACCGTTTAGAAAATGATTTAATAATTTAAAAAAGGTTAGACAAAATGTTGAATGACAGTTAGTTTGCAGAGCTTTCAATAAGCGCCGGCTGGCTTCCTGCCGAACAGCCGACTCATACTCTCATACAGCCTGCTACTTTAATATATAATGTTTTGATTATCAAGTTGGATTCGCTATGTGTGTGTACATTTACCTCTTGCTTCAAACAATGCGAGCATGCTGTTAGAGAAACATGCCTATGAACGAAATTTAGCTGGTAAACGCAGGCTATGGTCGAATTCTCTATTTTGCTAAGGAAGGTTCCTAACTGGGTAAAATGACCCGGAAGTATCTAAGTGGCAGCAATGATAAGTACTAGTCGAATTCTC
Organism: Galaxias olidus; assembly: GCA_026901105.3. NCBI lineage: Eukaryota > Metazoa > Chordata > Actinopteri > Galaxiiformes > Galaxiidae > Galaxias > Galaxias olidus. The sequence continues at coordinate 1,103 of JAPMUY010002519.1, read as the reverse complement.
TTAAGTGCTAAGGAAAGGTGCTTCAATGCTTCCTAACTTGTGTACTTTAGCATAGGATACACTGGACCATCCTTTACGAAAGGAAAGAAGCGTATGCCGCCCCACAATTCCTTGCGGCACCAACGCTTTAAAAGTACGCATCCTTCGGCCGTTCACGAAAAAATACGAACGTAATGGCTGACAACAGATCACGCAGGTCAACATAAGTTACAGTTACTGACTAGGCTAAGCATTTTCCATCTTATTCCCTAGTTTGGTAATATGCTTATGTTTGGCTCTTTCAAAAATATGTTAAACTCATAGGCGAAAACGTTATAAACGTTACGCTACTGTTGTAAATTACCAAAGGAAAGCTCACGTTGAACCTATTAGCCTAGTAATTGCATTAGTTCTATGTTTCCACTTGAGCGTTGTTGTCTGGCCAGTCTTTACAATTAACATTGATTTCTAGGCTGCATTACTGAAGTCACAGAGGCAGAAGCCCTTGCCCTAATAAAGGCAAGGGCGAGATGCGTTTTCTGTAGTCAATCTTCGGGATATTGTAGTTTCACCACAGAAGACCCACGTCAATGGAAACCGCCGTCGCATGATTACGTAGCCTAGTGTAAGTGCAGTCGGATTCCTTTAGCAACGCCATTGTCTTTTCCTAAGTCCTTATGAATTCTCCTTCATGTCTTTCCTTAACCTCATGACGTTTTCCCTCGGGGTTAAGGAAAAGTACATAGTGAAAGTCATTAGGATGTACTTTATTGAGGAATTCGACCATAGCCCTTGTCTGGTCAGATCTTCTGCCACAGCAAGGTAACGAGCAAAACCTCGTATGGATTTAATAAGGGTTGGCTATTGTCACGTAATGAAAGAGGAATGGATTCATTTGGAGATTGATGATCAGCCAAAATTGGCATAAGTTTATTTGATTAATTTAAGGGCTTGATAAACCTTTATAAAGTGAAGGTGTCAATAAATAAACAAAAAATATTATAACTTATAAATTATAAACAAAAAAAATGCATTTCCCTGAGCACTACTACGTCCTCATGTGTTGGTGCACAGCGCTGAACTGAACACAAGTGTAAACGCCCACTTGGGGCCAGTTGCAAAAC